>JBBYHL010380128.1:0-21670 GCA_038381835.1 Adansonia madagascariensis
TGCTGCCAATGTGATGTGCATAGGGTGGCTGGATTAAATGTTGAAATGCTTTTCCAGCAAATAGGGTGGCTGATGGTAATATTGGTTAATAAGCTAAAGAGTAGGGTGATCATGTGATGTTGACCCTTTTTTGATCAATTTAGACTTCAAAAAGATGTTATGATTAATTCAAAAGTCTAAATTCATAATCTTATATGTGTTTTAATCTTTCCTTATGCAAAGAAATGAGCTAAAATCGAGTTTTGGATCAATGGTGGATGAGTCAAAAATGCCTAGACCATGAAAATGGCCTGCATGTATCGATACATTGCATAATGTATCAATACATTTGGTCCAAAAACCTTGTGTGTATTGATACAATAAACATTGTATCGATACAGAGATCAATGTATCAATACTATGAACCATTGTATCGATACTATGAACCACTATATCGATACATGTCGATATGTATCGATACATTCCTTTATAGAATGCATGTGTTGGTCCTAGCATGGTCTAGGATTGATACATGAGGTCCTGTATCGATACCGAGGCTTATGTAACGATACATCTACATGTTGTATCGATACAAATGGGGACATTTCAAAATTTTGGTGCATTGGAGCATTGTATCGATACATGAGAACCATGTATCGATACATTCAAGTAAAATTATGAAATTTCTGATATCTTTTGCCCCCGAATACCTTGGACTATGTCATTTGATGCCACATCTTCGCATTTACCTTTGATATCATCGCCCCTTCTTACGTCCATGCTCTAGATTGCTAAAAATTAGCTCGGACAACATAAGGTGTCTACAGGCACTATAAATACATTCTCCTTATTGGGATACACGGTTCTGATGCTTTGGTTTGGAAAGAAAAGCTTTTCTTTTCACCATTTTCCTTAACATCAAAGTTTATCTGTCAAATAGGACAAACTTAGATTCTCATAATAATCTTCATCATTTTTAAGATTAGGTGCTATGAACACATTCTCCACATTGGCATACATGATTTTAATGCTCTGGCTTGGCTAGAAATATTTTTATTTTCACCATTTTCATTAGAATCAAAGTTCATCGGTCAAATGGGACAAACTTGGATTGTCATAATAATCTCTAATTTTTTATGATTAGGCACTAAAACAACATTTTTCTCATTTGAATGTACAATATTGATGCATTGGTCTAGTAAAAAAAGCTTTTCATTCCATAATTTTCCTTAGAATCAAAGTTTGCCTATCAAATCGAGTAGACAGAAATTCTCATAATAATTTTTATTCTTTTTGTTTGGGCACGGGAAATACAGTCTTTTTTTAGGGATTAAAGGTTTTGATGCTTTGGTTTGACAAGAAAGGCATTTCTTTCCATAATTTTCCTTAGAATCAACATTTGTCCATTTAATGGGACAAACTGGACTCTTATAATAGTCTCCATTCTTTTTGTGATTGGGCACCACAAACATGTTCTCCTCATTGGGATACACAATTTTGACACTTTGGTTTGGCAAGAAAACCTCTTCTTTCCACCATTTTCCTTAGAATCAAATTTTATCTATCAAATGGGGAAAACTTGGATTCTCATAATAATCTCCATTCTTTTTGTGATTGGGCTCTATAAACATATTCTTCTTATTAGGATACATGATATTGATAATTTCACATAGGAAGTAAATGTTTTTTTCCACCATTTTTCATAGAATCAAAGTTCATTTGACAAATGTGATAAACCTGGATTCTCGTAATAATCTCTATTCTTTTTGTGATTGGGCACTATACACATATCCCCCTCATTAGTATACATGATATTAATGCTTTAGTCTAGCAAGAAACTTTTATTTCCACCACTTTCCTTGGAAACAAAGTTCATCCGTCAAATAGGATAAACTTTAATTCTCATAAGAATCTCCATTCTTTTTATGATGGGGCACTATAAACACATTCTCCGCATTAGGATACATAATATTGATGCTTCGATTTGGCAAGAAAAGTTTTTTTCCATTATTTTCTTTAGAATAAAAGTTCAATCATCAAATAAGATAAACTTGGATTCTCATAATAATCTCCATTCTTTCTGTGATTGGGCACTATAAACACATTCTACTCATTGAGATACATGGTTCCTATGCTTTGGTTTGGAAAGAAAAGCCTTTTTTTCTACCACTTTCCCTAGAATTAAAGTTCATCCATCAAATGGGAACTTGGATTCTCGCAATAATCTCCATTCTTTTTGTGGTAGGGCCTTATAAACATATTCTCCTCATTGGTATACACGATATTGATGCTTTAAACTGGCAAGAAAATTTTTTTTCCACCATTTTCCTTACAACCAAAGTTTATCTGGCAAACAAGACAAACTTAGATTCTTATTATAATCTCCATTCTTTTCATCATTAGGCACAGCAAACATATTCTTTTTGCCATTTTCCATGGAATCAAAGTGTATCTTTCAAGTGGCACAAACTTGGATTCTCATAATTGTAGACACCTTATTTTGTTTAGGCTAATTTTTAGCAATCTGGGGCACGGACGTGAGAGGGGGTGATGATCGTCGACAAAAAAGTATTTCGAGGAGGTCAAGAAGGCCTATGGATCATATCAAAAGTAAATGCAAAGATCTGGCATCAAAGGATGTAGTTTAAGGTGTCCGAGGACAAAAGATATAAGAAAATTCATAATTTTGCTTGAATGTATTGATACATGGTTTCATGTATCGATACAATGCTCCAACGTGCCAAAAATTTGAAATGTCCCTATTGTATCGATACAACATGTAAATGTATCGATACCCAAGCTAATGTATCGATACCTAAGCTCATGTATCGATACTAGGCCATGCTAAGACCAAAACATGCATTCTGTAAAGCAAAGTATCGATACATATCAACATGTATCGATACAATGGTTCATAGTATCAATGCAATGATCATTGTATCGATACAATGTTCATTGTATTGATACACTCAAAGTTTTTGGACTAAATGTATCAATACATTCTGTAATGTATCGATACATACAAGCTATTTTCCATAGTCTGGGCATTTTTGACTTGTCCACCATTAATCTAAATCTTGATTCTTTTAATCATAAAAGATCAAAACCCATATCAGATTATGAATTTGGACTTTTGAATTAATTAATACATTTTTTTGAAGTCTAAATTAGATCAGAAATGGTCAATGTCACATGATCACTCTACTCCTTTTTAGTTTGTTGACTAAGATCACTATCAACCACCTAATTTGCTGAAAAATCATTTCAACATTTAATCCACCACCCTATGTCCATCACATTAGCAGTAAGTTGCTTCCTACAGCCACTCTATATCCACCAAGCTGACATCACTTTGTCCCTTTTGAGAAATAACCAAAAACACCTCCAATTTGGCTCCAAAATGCTGGTATAAATAGACCACTAATATCTCAGCTGAGGGAATTTAGATTCCAGCTCATTTTTAGCCTCCAAAACACATTCCTACACCAAGAAAACCAAAATCCCGTAGCTCTTCACTCACCATCCAAAAATAGCCCTAACACATTTATTCCCATTACACATTCTAAAAATTACCCTCATTCATACTAGAACCAAAACCTCATTGTTTCTCTCTTTTTCTTGCTTACTAAGAACAAGGAGAAGAGGGAAATTCAAGCCATATCTACTAATCCAACTATTTAGCCAAAAATTGAAGTTTTGTTGGTATAACTTCTTACTTCATCTTTCATTTTTTGTTTTTTAGCATCTTTATCATTTTAGTGAGCTCTCTATGTTTCCATCACCTTCTTAGGATTCTCATACATTATTTGGCCTTTGGTTGTGTTAGTTTAGGATTTGGATGCCTGAATGCCCCTTTGATGTTCAAAATGCCTTATTTTATTCTCATTATTTTGATAGCCCTTGCTCATGCATTTTATGCCATATCCATGCATCTTTTTATGATTAATCCATGTATGAATCATTAGCGTAACACATTTCAAGCACATTTACACATTAGTTTGCATGAATTATTATCATTTTCAGCATCCATAACATTTTCTTGTCAAAATGTATAGCATTTTCTTTGTCTAGATCATTGGTAAAATTAGCATCCACATTTATGCTATGTGCCATCCCCTTGTATGTTCATTGTCTTCTCTTTGTCTAAATGCATGTTTAATGGCTATCAAAGATTGATTTTCTAAACCTCCCTAACCTAAGCATGTTAACCTCAACCAATGAGGACTAGCATGAACTTAGCATTGTCCTTAATGTTAGAAAAGATCTTGAGGAAAATTAAATTTTCTAGATCTAGAATCTTGGTTAAATGAGCTCAAATCTTCTGATTTTGCAATGAAAATGGCCTTACACTTGTTCCTGAAATGTTCATGCCTTGTTTTTTAGTCGAAACCTTGAGTAGTATGAACAATAGGCTATTTCATAATCCCAAAATACTCCAGGGCTATGCAAATGAGTTCATGATGCTCATGCCACTCTTTACCTTCAGTCATGGACGTTCAAATGTCAATGACTCGAGTTTGGACCCGTAAACATAAAGAAAATGAGAAATATCCCTTGTGTTGATTTCTCCCCTGTTGGAAGCACAACTGTTACAAATTTAAAAATCATTTTAAAATCCTAAACGATTCTTTATGAATTTAATAATATTTTTCTATCAAAAGCATGTCAAAATATCTTTAAAACAAGGTCTTGTTCATCCTTGGATCAGTTGGGATGAAAGAGTTATGATTTTTTAAATCTAAACTATCTAGAACCTCTAGAGTCCAAACATGTATTCTAGTTGGGCTGTTCAGACCTTTAAATGATTTTTCAAAAATTTTCAAACATTTTTCCTAATGAAATTCTCTTTTCAGAAAGGTATCGCTTGCAATTTTTTGATACCAAATGAGTCTGGGGTGATTTTTCAACTTTTGACACCTCTTGTCCCTTATATGCTCTACTAGCTGCATAATTAATTTGAACTTGAAAATTTATTCCCCTGGAAAGTGACTTTTTGGGATATTGGGAATGTTTTTACGTTGACCGTCATCGAGTTACCTTTCTAACGGTATCTTGTCCACCCTCTAAAGCCCTCAAATCAATTTAGAATAAATTCAAGAAACAGCATAGCACGATGTTGTCCCTTATTTTCAGTTATGGTCAAAATTGAGTTGTTTTCTCGAATTTCATCTCAAGACATTCAAATGTCTCTATATCACCGCAATCCGACTTGAGAACATGCTTCAACCTCTCACAAGCTCATATCAAGGCACGAACATATTTTACATCTTTACCATCCTCATTCACAAAAATTTTCTTTCAAAATACTCACCCATTTTCTAAATCATGAAGTTTTGTCAGCTTAAGTTTTCCAACCTGACTTCTTTAAAGAGTGTCAGATATGTCATTTTTGGGGATACTCCAACCCTATTTTTTTAAAGGGATACTCCTACCCTGCTCTTCAAATTTGTCAAGATCTAATAAAAATTCCTTTTTTAAATTATTTGTCATCCATAGGGATACTGCAACCCTTACTTTCTAAGGGGATATTACAACCCTATTTTTCAAAATTGTTAAGTAGAAGTTTTCCTTTGTCAAATTTATTTGTCATCCATAGGGATACTCTAACCCTATCTTTTCGAGGGGATATTCCAACCCTATCTTTCAACTATAATTAAATTTTTTTCCTTCTCGGACTTCCATGAATATTTCAAACAAACCTTGTTTAATTAAGAAACCCAGATGTATCTCAAAAATTATTGATTCTATTATTCCCAAATAATCGATGCCAATTGCAAGATAAATTCTAATAGTTCATCCTTTTTTTTAATTATTGCATTAAATGATCCATGTTATGTTGCTTCATTTAATGCCTTACTAATATGATTTCTTTGTGATGATTATTTGCATTCATGTTTTCCAATCATTTCAAGTAAAACTCAGGGTAATATTCCATGTAGGCATCTCTTCAGTGCCTAAAATGGAATATTCCATTTTTCAAAGTAAAATCCATAGGCCATTTTATTGAAAATCTCTATATTCCCTATCTCTCTAGGGCGTTTATGAGATTAAATCTTTTTCATCAAAACCTAGATTTGTATTTCTATAAGATTCTTGCATTAAAAAAGGGTTATATAAAAACCAAGATGAGACAGAGTTAGTAAGGTATAGATTTTGGGTGTCACGAAGAGGTTCATACCTCATCATCTGTAACCAACTCCTAAACCCAAAAGGTGAATCTTTGTACTACGTTGACCATGGGATCGAGGTTTTGAGTTTCATAACTGAAAACATAAGTTTCAATAGGTATTCGATCATGCTTAGCTTAAAATGGTCAGTGGTGACTCTATATGTTAGCCATTTCATGATGGTTATCCGAGACCAATAAGATGAGTGATTCATTTTATGGTCCCCTTCACTGTATCATAAGTCGAGAATCCATACATACTCGTTCTCATCACATCGCGAACGAAAAGTCTTGATCAAAAACACTTTTGCAAGTTAGAAAAATATTTTAAGTCATACGCACCCATAAATCTGTGAGGATCCACCTTGGGGTTCATTGTGACAGTAAGAATCTTCTTTCTTTTTGTGACTGGGTGCTATAAACACTTTCTCCTCATTAGGATACATGATTTTGATACTTTGGTTTGGCAGGAAAAGCTTTCCTGTCCATCAATTTCCTTATAATCAATGTTCACCCATTAAATGCGAAAAACATGGAATCATGTAATAATCTCCATTTTTTTTGTAATTGGGCATTATAAACACATTCTTATATTTAGGATACATGATTCTTATGCTTTGTTTTGGCAAGTAAAGGTATTTTTTCACCATTTCATTCATCAAATAGGATAAACATGGATTCTCATAATAATCTTCATTCTTTTTGTGATTGGGCATTATAAAATCTTCTCCCTATTGGGATACAAGATATTGATGGTTCGGTTTGACAATAAAAGATTTTCTGTCAACCATTTCCCTTAGAATTAAAGTTCATCCATCAAGTGGGACAAACTTTGATCTTGTAATAATCTCCAACCATTTTGTGATCGAGCACCACAACCACATTATACACATTGGGATGCATGATTCTGATGCTTTGGTTTGGCAAGAAAAGCTTTTCTTTCCACCATCTTCATTAGAATCAAAGTTCATGCATCAAATGGGACAAACTTGGATTCTTGTTAATAATCTCCATTTTTTTATAATAGGGTACTAAAAACACATTCTGCTCATTTGGATATATAATATTATTGCGTTGATCTAGTAAGAAAAGCTTTTCTTTACACCATTTTTCCTAGAATCAAAGTTCATCTGTTAAATGGGACAGACATAGATTCTTATAATAATCTCTATTATTTTGTGTTTAGGCACTATAAACACATTTTCTTTATTGGGATACAAGGTTTTGATGCTTTGCTATGGAAAGAATGCTTTTTTTTCTAGTATTTTCTCTAAAATCAACATTCGTTTGTCAAATAGGACAAACTTGGAATCTCATAATAATCTTTATTCTTTTAGTGATTTGGCACTACAAAAATATTTTCCTCATTGGGATACATGGTTCCAACCCTTTGGCTTGGCAAGAAAAGTATTTTTTCCACCATTTCCCTTAAAGTCAACCCTCATCTATCATATAGGCCAAACATGGATTCTCATAATAATCTCTATTCCTTTAATGATTAGGCTTTATAAACACATTCTTCTAATGGGATAAATGATATTGGCATTTTTGTCTCCCAGCTTGCTAAAAATTAGCCCGGACAAAATAAAGTGTCTACAGCTACCCCTCTTTGACCATTGCTGAGAATCAGGAATAGGGTAAAGATAAATAGACACTATTTTGTCTGAAGTGGAATAATGCTTCCTATAACACCTAGAAAGAAATAAATTTTAACTAATACTTCACTATGATAAATGCAGTGTATTCGCAGCGACCTTGATAGAGGTTTGAGTGAATTTTGTAGGGTTTACCTTCCCCACTAGGGTGTTAAGTTTTCTAAGCCTTAGCCCCCTTAGATAGGTAAGGAGTAATGTGGACTCTGATGTGGGTGCCACCAACTTATATGGGTTTTGACATAGACTTGGGTGCTATCAACTTATGAGGGTCTTAACTCGAGTGTCACTAGCTTATGTAGGCTTTGACTCAAACTAGGTGCCACTAGCTTATATGGGCTTTAAAATGATGCTACTGACTTATGGGCATTAAAAAGGGTGCCACCGACTTATGGACTTAAAAAATATGCCATTAGCTTATTGGCTTAGAAAAGGTACCATTGATTACGGGCTTTGAAAAGGGTGCCACTGACTTGTGGGCTTTAAAAAGGTGCCACTTGCTTATGGGCTTTGAATAAGGTGCCATTGACTTATAGGCTTTGAATAGAGTGCCTATGACTTATGGGCTTTGAAAAGGTGCCACTGACTTGTAGGCTTTGAATAGAGCGTCACTGACTTATGGGCTTAGAAAAGAGTGCCATTGACGTCTGGGCTTTAAAAAGGTGCCTCTGACTTATGGGCTTTGAACAGGGTGCCACTGACTTATGGGCTTCGAAAAGGTGCCACTGACTTGTAGGCTTTGAAAATGGTACCACAAACTTGTGGGCTTTGAAAAGGCGCCACTGACTTGTGCACTTTGAAATGGGTGCCACTGACGTGTGGGCTTTGAAAAAAGTGCCACTGATGTGTGGGCTTTGAAAATGTGCCCCTAACTTATGGGCTTTGAATAGGGTGCTACTAACTTGTGGGCTTTGAAAAGGTGTCACTAACTTGTGGGCTTTGAATAGGGTGCCACTAACTTATGGTCTTTGAAAAGGGTGCCATGACTTATGGGCTTTGAAGAGGGTGCTACTGACTTGTGGGCTTTGACAAGGGTGTTGACAAAGTTTTTGATAAAACTTCTAATACAAGTTTTTCTTAACAAAAGTTCATGACAAAATTTTTCGATGAAAAGGTTTTGACACTAGTTCTTGACAAAATTCTTGCCAAAGCTTCTGACGAATATTCTCGGTAATAATTTTTTATGATAGTTTCTAACAGTAGTTTATTGATAAAAAAGGTTTGACATGAGGTGATAAGCAGAAAAGAACCTTACCTAAATGACACTTGGTTTGCGAAGCTTAGAGTTCTTCCCAGGAATTCCTTGGAGGTTCAGTAAACCTAGCTTAAAGTTATATTGCAAAAATGATGATGTATGATGGTAATGTGAGTGCATGATATAAAATGCTATCATGGCTACATGATGTGAAGTCTAACACAGAACATAGCCATAGTTTCTTGTAAGTCATCTAGACTTTAATAGGGATTGCAATCCATCCTGGTTCAACTAAGGATTAGAATTTTCCTAATTCCACTAGGGATTATAGGTTATCTCGGTTCCATTGGGGATAAGACATAAAATCTATCACAGGAGGTAACAATTGTGAATTAGCATGGCTCCATTAGGGATGTGATGTTTTGATAGTTGAGTTATTCATCTATTTTTAAGAATTTATACTATGGCATTTCTTGATTCGGGAGGCTCAATCATTTTCTTGACAAGAAAGCCTAAAAGTTACTACTCACTGATATGACCCTGACGAACCTAGAGAGACTACTCTAACTCTTGGATTCTATAGGTAAGGACTTTGTTTTTGACCTTGATAGCTCTCGCATTTTGCATTTGGGTCTCGAGTCTTTCATTTCTTTCTTGGTAGTTGGAAGCAAGAGCACGTGCCCTTGTGAATTTTTTTTTTTACCGATTCTGACTTCCTCCTTTTGTTGATTCAGCTCGTGATTAAAAGTGGTAACTTTTGCTTCCCATTCGACGAATGTCTTGCCAACATATCGAGACTTGTTAGCTTTTTGGAGCACCACATAATCCTTGTTTAAGCTTTCAAGGTCATCTTTGAGGTGATCCCTTTCTTTGATGACTTAATCGATTTCACCGCTCCTAAGATAGATATCCATCTCTAGCTGGCCTTTTTCCTCTTGAAGTTGAGAGATTTCAATGACAAATGATGCTTTTTCTCGTTTAAACTCCCTCCTAAATAGCTCAATCTCAAAAGGCAGCTCTTCTATTGGGATTTATAGTATCCTAATGTTGGGTGGTGGAAATGAGTCATTGATATGGCAGATTTTCTATTCTTCATATGCAACAGTGGTGGGGCTTTTTCTCCAGTAACTTTCCATACAATGGATCTTCTTCCAAGCTTGAAAAGCTAACTAGACTTTCACTTTATAATTAGGCTCTCCGTATTCAAAATCTTAATGTCCTAAGTCTTTGAAGAATGTAATGAATTATGGGCACTAGAACTAACATAATACCAATAGAGAAGCATAACTGGTACTTCCCCATAATCCTAAGAGTGGTACACAAGTGTAGTCTCCACATCTATACACAATCGACTAAGGGAACACCCACAGTGCTCTCTACGTGACTTTCTTCTCCTTGATGTTTTGTAATTCCTTAACCCAATGCTTTTTTGTCTTATTTTGATGACATTCTTTTTCTAATGCCGTGGAAAGAGGACTGATCTTAAAGAAAAAAATTTTCTTGGCTCTCCCTTTCCTAGCATAACGATGACATAGGAGCAATATCTGGAGTAATAGGGCTCACCCAATAAACCTTCTTATTCTCATTCTTTTACAAAAGTTGAGGGCAGGATTGATGTTGCAATATAGGCGAGAAAAGAAATCTGTAACTGCTGCCTCTACATAACCCAAAGTATTCAGGAATATAATGAGCCCATAGATTGCTAGAGTATAGACATCTTGAGCTTTCTTTTAATTAGAAAGAGTTACCATGGTCTCTTTCCAACTGGCCCAAGAAATGCATTTGTTGCTCCCTTTTACTTTTACATGACTATCAATCCATGCTTCTATGGCCCCAAGAACTTGCCTTAACCTTTTCTTGAATGTAGGAGGCATTAGCACTTTGTAATAAATCCAATCTGACTTGGCCCTTTCAATGTTAAGCAGAGCTGTGTACTCATCAATGGTTAAGACTAAATCTTGTTGGTTGAAGGTGAAACATCGGTAGGTCGGATTCCAAAATTATGTTGCTACTCACAGTAAGCCATCATCCAACTGAACTCGAAGTAAGAGAGTTATATCCAGTACTTTTTAGTGAAGGCTTATTTCTCGTTGTTGTCCCAACCGTCCTAAATATGCTTCAGTTCTTGATAATCATTTTTATGAAAATTGATCTTGACCTCTTCATGCATTTTTAAGACGTAATCAGGCTTCAAGATATCTTCGTTTTGACTCTAGTGACCTTCTGACCATGTTTTGACATTTTCGAAAGACTCGATAGTATAGATGAGTTATTGCTCTATAAATAATGCCCTTTGCTGAGCACTAAACCAAAACAATTGCCTTAGAATAATGATAATCATGATAGTTATGATGAGACAGTACATGTACCAAGACACAAAATGAAAGGAAAATGAGTTAGTGAAACATATAAGAGACAAATGTAAGGAATTAAAGAATTTAAGAACATCAAGAAAAAAATTCATAACATGTCTCAACCAAGGTGATGAGACAAGAAATGGGCAGTGTATCAACATGTCCAGATACAACTTGCCCTTCTTTAGGTGATAAAATAACCAACCGATAGTAATATTCACTTATCACCACTACTGCGAATATGCGTTAAGCTGTGACTTAGATAGCATAATAGTTTACAACATAAGACATTATGAATGATGGTTTTTACTCACCATCACTTTTTTAGATAAAGGTTAACTATCATTCGAGCAGCACAATAGCATGCCTTGATAAATGATAAAACAATGCAGATATGGGTGATAATTGTACACTCATTATCACCTATGTAGTTATGGTAATTGAGAGTAAAGGTTAGGAATGTTTCCCCAAGTAACCCTATTCTCTAGGTGTTCTAGCAATGTTCTGGTATGGTTTGACATGGTTTAGCTCATAAGGCTCACTATATGAGGTTTAAGTTTATGCCTAAATAGGTATCTGAATTGCTCCTCCATCTGATAAGGATAGTCGAGGCACCCCGATCCTAAGCCCATCGTAGGTTTAGCAGAACAGGTTTAATTCAATGGATGCATTTCCCTTGCAAATACGAAGGGTTACTCACGAAAGACATAGGTAATTTACATCTGAAAACGTATTGCTATGCCTATGCTGAGGGTTACTCAAGAAGGTGGATAGCTCACTTCCTTCTAATGATTAGGTTATAACCTTGATAGAGTTTGGCAGGACTCTAATGCACATGCAAGTGTGTGGTGTATAATGGGGAAATGATCAAAGAATGATCAAAGATCGAAGAAACTGAGAACCTAGTAAGACACGGCTAGTTATTAGCCTAACTCTCTATACAGTTAAGCTATCACAATGTACCTTAGGGTGGATTCTCATGGATCTATAGGTGTATACGATTTAAAATATTTTTTTGACTAGGAAATGTCTTTTTGACCAAGACATTTCCTGTGCAACGAGATGAGAATGAAAAAGTACAAACTCTCGATTCGTGATATAGTGAGAGGGACCCTAAAAGGAATCGCTCATCTTATTGGTCTCGAATGACCATCGTAAAGTGACTAATGCTTGGAGTCGCCACCGATCATTTTAGGCTAGGCATGATTGGATGCCTATTGAAACCTATGTCTTAAGTTAAAAAACTCAAAACATCGATGTTGTGGTCTACATGGTAAAACGATTTGCCATTTGAGTTCAAGAGTTGGTTACATGCAATGAGGCATGAACCTCTTTGTGATGCCGGAAATCAGTACCTTACTAGTTATGTCTTATCTCAATTTCTATTCTTTCGATCTTAACTTGTCTCTATTTTGATATAACCCTCTTTTAATGCATGAATTTTATAGAAATACAAATCTAAGTTTCGATGAAAAATATTTAATCTCATATACGCCCCGAATAGATGGGGAATATAGAATTTTTAATAAAAATAACCTTTGGATTTTACTTTGAAAATAGAATATTCCATTTTGGGTATTGAAGAGATACCCACGTGGAATATCACCTTTAATTTTACTTCAAATGATTTGAAAAAATGAATGCAGATAATCATCACAAAGAGATCACGTTAGTAAGGCAACAAATGAAGTAACATAACATGAACCATGCAATGTAATGATAAAAGAAAGGGATGGACAGTTGGAATTTATCTCGCACTGGGCATCGATTATCTAGGAATAACCAAATCTACAAGTTTTGAGATGGATCTGGTTTCCTTAAATAAACGAGGTTTTTTTTAAATAAAAATAGGCTTGACTTTTGACATGTTCATGGAAATCTGGGAAGAAAAAAATTTAATTGTAGTTGAAAGATAGGGTTAGAGTATCCCCTCAGAAAGATGGGGTTGGAGTATCCTCGAGGATGACAAATAATTTTGACAAAGGAAAATTTTAAAATCTTAATAATTTTGAAAAAGTGAGGTTTGAGTATCCCCTCGGAAGGTCAGGGTTGGAGTATCCCTGAAAGTGACATGTCTAACATTCTTTAAAGAAGCCGAGTTGAAAAACTTAAGTTGACAAAACTTTATGATTTAGAAAATAAGTGAGCATTTTTATGCTTTTTGATAAAAGAAATTATTGTAAATAAGGATGGTAAAGGTGTAAAAATAAATTTATGCCTTGATGCGAGCCTATGGGAGGTCAAAGCATGTTCTCGAGGTTGATCAGGGTGATATGTTGACATTCAAATGTCTTGAGATGAAGCTCGGGAAAATAACTCAATTTTGACTGTAACCAAAAACAAGGGGACAACATTGCGCTATCCCATTTTCTAAATTTACTCTAAATTGGTTCAAAGGTTGTAGAGGGTGAACAAGATACTGTTAGAAAGGTAACTTGACTAGGTTCAATCTAAAAATATTCCTAATATCCCAAAAAATCACTTTCCATGGAAATAAATTTTCAAGCTTGGATTAATTATGTTGCTGGCAGAGCATACAAGGGATAGGATATGTCAAAATTTGAAAAATCACCCTGGACTCATTTGGTATTAAAAAATTACAAACGATACCTTTCTAAAAAAGGAATTTCATGAATATTTTAGGAAAAATGTTTGAAGGATATGGAGAAATCATTTAGTGGGTCTAAACAGCCCGATCAAAATACATGTTGCTGATTTTAGTGCTTCTGGATAGTTTAGATATGAAAAATCATAGCTTTCTCATCCGGAATGATCCGGGGGTGAATAAGACACTGTTTTAAAGATAATTTAACACACTTTTAGAGACAAATATCAAAAAATTCATGAAAAATCATTTTGGAGTTTAAATTGATTTTTCAATTTGCAATAGTTGTGCTGCCAATAGGGGACAAAGGAAAATAGGGAATATTTTTTAGTTTTCTTTGTGTTTTTAGGTCTAAACTCGAGTCATTGACATTTGAACGTCGATGACTGAAGGGAAAGAATGGCATAACCATCATGAACTCATTTGCACAGCCCTGAAATAGTTTGGGATTATGAAATAACCAGTTGATCATACCACTCAAGGTTTTGACTTAAAAACAAGACACAAATATTTTAAGAACAAGTGTAGGGCCATTTTTGTCAGAAAATTAGAAGTTTTAAGCTCGTTTAATTAGGATTCCAGATTTGGAAAACTTAATTTTCCCCAAGATTTTTTTTCTAACTTTAAGGAAAATACTAAGTTCATGTAATTCTTATTGGTTGAGGTTAACATGCTTAGCTTAGGGAAGTTTTGGGAATTAGTTTTTGATAGCCATCAAACATGCACTTAGATAAAAAGAAAACAATGAACATACAAGGGGATGGCACATAACATGAATGAGGATGCTAACTTTACAAATGGTCTTGACAAAGAAAGTATTATGCACACATCTCATGAAGTGAAGCATGCCGAACATCATAATGATTAATGACAACATGCAAGTTAATGTATAAACATGCTTGAAACATGCTAGGCTAAGGATTTGTGCATGGATTGAACATAACATGATGCATGGATATGGCATAAAATGCATGAACAAGAGATGTCAAAAATAATGAGGGTGAAATAAAACACTTTGCACATCAAAAAAGGCATCAAGACATCCAAATCCTAAGCTACCACAACCAAAAGCCATAATAACACATAAGAATCCTAAAAGGGTGATTGAACCATGAAAGGCTCACTAAATGATAGAGTTGCTGAAAAATAAAAAATGAAAGTGATTAAGTAGGAAGTTATACTAACAAAGCTTAAATTTTTGGTCAAGTGGTTGGGTCACAAAGAAAGCCAGAATTCCCCCCTTTTCCTTATGGTTAATTAGCAAGAAATAAGAGAAAAAGAAAGATTTCAGTTCTAATATGAGTGAGGATGATTTTTTAGAGTGTATAGTGGCTGGGAGTAAGTGTTTTGGGCTATTTTTGGATACAGAGTGAAAGGATACGGGATTCTTTTTTTTTTTAGGTGTGAATGAGTTGGGAGAGCTAAAAACAAGCAGGAAAAAACTTTTTTTTTGCTAAGATATTAATGGCCTATTTATACCAGCACTTTAGAGCTAAATTGGAATTATTTTTGGTCATTTCTCAAGGGGACAAAGTTATGACAGCTGATGGCTATAAGGTGAAAACAATTTGATGCTAATTTGATGGACATAGGGTGGCTAGTTTGATTGCTAAAATCAGATACTAGGAAGTAGGGTGGCTGATGGTGATCTTTGTCAACAACCAAGGGAGAAGTATGGTGATCATATGACATTGACCCTTTATGATCTAGTTTAGACTAAAAAAAATATTTTGATTAATTCATAACTCCAAATTCTTAACTTGATATGGGTTTTAATCTTTTCTGATGCAAAAACGAGTTAAAATTGACCTTTGGATCAATGGTGGCCAAGTTAAAAATGCCTCAATCATGGAAAATGGCATGCATGTATTGATACATTAAAGAATGTATCAATACATTTGGTCCAAAAAAACCTAAAATGCATCGCTATAATGAACATTGTATCCATACATATTGATGTGTATCGATACATCTATTTTACAGAGTGCAAGTTTTGGTTTTGGCATGGCCTAGTATTGATACATGAGTTCATGTATCGATACACAAACTCATGTATCAAAACATTTACGCATTGTATCAATACCAATTGGAACATTTTGAATTTTTACGTCGTTGGAGCATTGTATCGATACATGAGAACCATGTATTGATACATTTAGGCAAAATTATAAATTTTCCCCTATCTTTTGTCCTCGAACACCTAGAACTACGTCCTTTGATGCCACATCCTTGCATTTCTTTAATATGAACCATATGCATTCTTGACCTCCTCAAAAATACTTTTTTGCCAGGCGACATCATCCCCTAGCTTGCTAAAAATTAGCATGGACAAAATAAGGTGTCTACAGTAATAATATCTATTCTTTTTGTGATTGGGGACTATAAACACATTTTTGTCATTAGGGTACACAATTTTGATGGTTTGGTTTGGCAAGAGAAGCATTTCTTTCCACCATTTTCCTTAGAATCAAAGTTCATCTGTTAAATGGGACAAGCTTAGATACTTGTAATAATCTTCATTCTTTTTTTGAGTGGCACTATAAACACATTTTCTTCATTAGGATACACGATATTGGTGCTTTGGTTTGGCAAGAATAGCTTTTTTTTCAACCATTTTCCTTAGATTCAAAGTTTGTTCATCAAATGAGACAAGCATGGATTCTCATAATAATCTCCATTTTTTTTTGTGATTGGGCACTATAAACACATTCTCTTCATTGTGATACGTGATATCAATGCTTTGATTTGGCTAAAAAAGCTTTTTTTTCCACCATCTTTCTAGGAATCAAAGTTTATCCATCAAATAAGACAGACTTAGATTCTTATAATAGTCTCCATTTTTTTGTGATTTGGGCACTATAAACACATTCTGCTCATTGGGATACAGGATATTAATGCTCTAGTTTGGCAAGCAAAGCTTTTCTTTCTAGCATTTCTATTAGAATCAAGGTTCATCCGTCAAGTGGGATAAATATGGATTCTCATAATAATCTCCATTCATTCCGTGATTAGGCACTATAAACACATTCTCCTCATTGGACATGGTTCTGATGCTTTGGTTTGGAAAGAAAAGCTTTTCTTTCCACCATTTTCCTTAGCATCAAAGTTTATCTGTCAAATGGGGCAAACTTAGATTCTCATAATAATTCCATCATTTTTAAGATTAGGTGCTATAAACTCATTCTCCATAATGGGATATAGGATTTTAATGCTTTGGTTCAGCTAGAAATACTTTTATTTCTACCATTTTCATTAGAATCAAAGTTCATCGATCCAATGGGACAAACTTGGATTGTTATAATAATTTCTAACATTTTATGATTAGGCACTGAAACAACATTCTGCTCATTTGGGTATACAATATTGATGCATTGGTCTAGTAAAAAAAGCTTTTCATCCTATAATTTTCCTCTAAATCAAAGTTTACCTATCAAATCGGATAAACGAAAATTCTTGTAATAATCTCCATTTGTTTTGTGTTTGGGCACTAGAAATACAACCTCTTTATTAGGATTAAAGGTTTTAATGCTTTGGTTTGACAAGAAAAGCTTTTTATAAACCATTTTCCTTAGAATCAATACTCGTTCATCAAATGGGACAAACTTGGATTCTCATAATAATCTCTATTCTTTTGTGATTAGGCACTACAAACATGTTCTCCTCATTAGGATTCATAATTCTAACACTTTGGTTTGGCAAGAAAACCTCTTCTTTCCACCATTTTCCTTAGAATTAAAGTTTATCTATCAAATAAGGAAAACTTGGATTCTTATAATAATCTCCATTCTTTTTGTGATTGGGCTTTATAAACACATTCTTCTTATTGGGATACACGATATCGATGATTTCACATGGGAAGAAAAGGATTTTTTCCATTATTTTCCCTAGAATCAAAGTTCATCTCTCAAATAACCTAGATTCTCATAATAATCTTTATTCTTTTTGTGATTGGGCACTATACACATATTCCCCTTATTAAGATACATGATATTGATGCTTTAGTCTGGCAAAAAAACTTTTTTTCCACCATTTTCCTTGGAAAAAAAATTTATCTGTCCAATAGAATAAACTTTAATTCTCGTAGGAATCTCCACTCTTTTTCTAATTGGGCACTATAAACACATTCTCTGCATTAGGATACATAATATTGATGCTTTGATTTGGCAAGAAAAGTTTTTTTTTCCATTATTTTCCCTAGAATAAAAATTCGATCGTCAAATGAGAAAACTTGGATTCTCATAATAATCTCTATTCTTTTTGTGATTGGGCACTATAAACACATTCTGCTCATTGGGATGCACATTATTGATATGTCAGTTTGGCTAGGAAAGCTTCTTTCCCAACATTTTCCTTAAATCCAAAGTTTATTTGTCAAATAGGACACACTTGGATTCTTATAATAATCTCTCTTTTTTTTTTTTGTCATAGGGCACTATAAGCACATCCTTCTCATTGAGATACATGGTTCTAATGCTTTGGTTTTGCAAAAAAAGCTTCTTTCCCAATATTTTCCTTAAATCCAAAGTTTATTTGTCAAATAGGACACACTTGGATTCTTATAATAATCTCTCTTTTTTTTTTTTGTCATAGGGCACTATAAGCACATCCTTCTCATTGAGATACATGGTTCTAATGCTTTGGTTTTGCAAAAAAAGCTTTTCTTCCACCATTTTACTTAGAATCAAAGTCCATCGATCAAATATGATAAACTTAGATTCTCATAATAATCTTGATTCTTTTTATGTTTGGGCACTATTAGCACATTTTCTTCATTGGGATACATAACATTGATGCTTTGGTCTGGAAAAAAGAACTTTTCTTTCTACCATTTTCCTTTGAACCAAAGTTCATCCATCAATTGGGAGAAACTTGGCTCTTCATAACAATCTTTGTTCTTTTTGCGATTGGGTATTATAAACACATTCTTCTTATTAGGACACACGATTTTGATGCTTTGGTTTAGCAAAAAAACACTTTTTATAATTTTCCTTAGAATCATTGTTCTTCCATTAAATGGGACAAACTTGGATTCTCATAATAATCTTCATTCTTTTTGTGATTAGGCACTATAAGCACATTTTCTTTATTGGAATACACAGTTTTGATGCTTTTGTCTAGCTAGAAATGCTTTTTTCTTCCAGAAATTTCCTAAGAATCAAAGTGCATCCCTTAATGGGATAAACTTGGATTCTCATTATAATATCTATTCTTTTGTGATTGGGCACTATAAACACATTCCTTTCATTGAGATACACAATATTGATGCTTTGGTTTGGCAATGAAGGCTTTTTTTCCACCATTTTCCCTAAATTCAAAGATCGTTTATTAAATAGGACAAACCTAGATTCTTGTAATAATCTCTATTCTTTTTATTATTTGGCACTATAAACACATCCTCCTCACTGAGATACATGGTTCTAATGCTTTGGTTTCGCAAGAAAAGCTTTTTCCTCCATCATTTTTCTTAGAATCAAAACCCATACATTAAACTGCATAAACTTGGGTTCTCCTAATAATCTCCAGTCTTTTTGTGATTGGGCACTATAAGCACATTCTCCTCATTGGGATACACAATATTGATGCTTTCGTTTGGTAGGAAGAACTTTTTTTCCACCATCTTTCTTTGAACCAAAATTCATCTGTCAAATGGGAGAAACTTGGCTTCTCATAACAATCTCCATTTTTTTTGTGATTAAACACTATAAACACATCCTCATCATTGGGACACACCGGTTTGATGCTTTGGTTTGGCAAGAAAAGTTTTTTTTTCCACCATTTTCATTAGAATTAATGTTATTCTGTCAAATGGGACAAACCTAAATTTTTGTAATAATCTTCATTCTCTTTTTGATTGGGCACTATAAACACATTCTCCTTATTAGGATACAAGATATTGATGCTTTGGCTTGGCAAGAAAAGCTTTTATTTTGACCATATTCTTTAGAATCAAAGTTTATCCATTAATGGGACAAACTTTGATTCTCATATCAATCTCTAATCTTTTTATACTTGGGCACTAGAAACATATTCTCCTCATTAAGATATATCATATGATGCTTTGGCTTGGCAATATTAGTTTTTCCCTTTACCATTTTCCTTAGATTCAAAGTTCCTTTGTCACATGGGACAAACTTAGATTCTCGTAATAATCTCCATTCATTTTACGATTGGGTACCATAAACATATTCTTCTAATTGGGATACATGATATTCATGCTTTGGTTTGGCACAAAAACCTTTTCATTCCACTATTTTCCTTAAAATCATAGTTTATCTATCAAATGGAACAAAGTTGGATTCTCATAGCAATCACCATTCCTTTTATGATTACACACTATAAACACATTCTCCTTATTAGGATACACTATTTTGATGCTTTGGTTTGGAAAGAAAACTTTTTTTCCACCATTTTGCTTAGAGCCAAAGTTTATCTATCAAATAGGATGAACTTGGATTCTCGTAATAATCTTAATTCTTTTTATGATTTGGCACTATAAGCACTTTTCCTTATTCGGATACAGAGTTTTGATGCTTTGGTTTGGCAAGAAAAGCTATTCTTTCTAGAAATTTCCTAAGAATCAAAGTTTATTCGTCAATAGGACAAACTTGGATTGTAGTAATAATCTTTATTCTTTTTGTGATTGGACACTATAAACATATTCTCCTCATTAGGATACACAATATTAATTCTTTGGTCTGGTAAGAAGAATTTTTCTTTCCACCATTTTCCTTTGAACCAAAGTTTACTTGTCAAATAAGAGAAACTTTGCTTCTCATAAAAATCTCTATTCTTTTTGCAATTAAGCATTGTAAACACATTTTCCTCATTGGGGCACACAGTTTTGATGCTTTGGTTTGGCAAGAAATGTTTTATTTCCACCATTTTCCTTAGAATCAATATTCTTTCGTTAAATGGGATAAACTTGGATTCTTGTAATAATCTCTATTCCTTGTTTGATTGGGCATTATAAACACATTCTCCTTACTAGGATACATGATATTAATGCTTTGGCTTGGCAAGATAAGCTTTTGTTTCCACCATTTTCCCTAGAATCAAAGTTTATCCGTTAATGGAAGAAACTTGGATTCTCATAATAATCTCCAATCTTTTTGCAATTGGGAACTAGAAACACATTTCTCCTTATTAGGGCACACGATATTCATGTTTTGGCTTTGCAAGAATAACTTTTCCTTCCACCATTTTCCTTAGATTGAAAGTTCATTCGTGACATGGGAAAAACTTGGATTCTCATAATAATCTCTAATCATTTTACGATTGTGCGCTATAAACGTATTCTCCTCATTGGGATACATGATATTGATGCTTTGGTTTGACATAAAAACCTTTTTTCTTCCACTATTTTCCTTAAAATTAAAGTTCATCTGTCAAATGAAACAAATTTGGATTCTCTTAGTAATCTCCATTCCTTTTATGATGGGGCATTATAAACATATTCTCTTTATTGGGATACATGGTTTTGATAGTTTGGCATGGCAAGAAAAGCTTTTTTTTTTGCCATTTTCCTTAGAATAAAAGTTCATTTGTCAAATAGGATAACCTTGGGTTCTCATAATAATCTTCAATCTCTTTGTGATTGTGCACTATAAGCACATTCTCCTTATTAGGATGCATAGTTTTGATTCTTTTGTTTGCTAAGAAAAACTTTTCTTTCAAGAAATTTCCTAAGAATCAAAGTTCATTTGTCAATGGGACAAACTT
>JBBYHL010380239.1:10859-21668 GCA_038381835.1 Adansonia madagascariensis
TAATCCTTATTCATTGAAGTTAGCATGGGCTTACCTTGGGGTTTTTGAAAAAAATGTTTTCGACAAATCTCAAACAAGCATCTCTTATGAACTAAGTATGATATTTATGACAATGAACTTAAATAGCATACCTAGATGAACAAAGATGGTATTTTGACATGAAAATGATGAAAAAAATGAAAGAAAATGACTCATAAGATACATGAAAATGCTAGCTTCAAGAGTCTTGATAAATATATTATGAACCAAATATGACATTCATGACAATGAACATAAATAGCATTTTTAGAAAAATAAAGGTGGCATTTTGACATGTAAATAATGACAAAAATGAAATAAAATGACTAACAAGATGCATAGAAGTGCTAGTTTCTTGACAAATATCAAGAGTTATGTCATGGAGGATGATATGAACATGTTTAAACAAGAAAGAATTTTTTGGAATTTTCAGAGCAATATTAAAACATGTTCTTGAAGTAAACCGAGCACATAAGCATAGTGAAGCATGGCAAGAAGTTTAATGTAGCACAAAAAATCTTAAGTCTACCACAAACAAGACCACAAAATAGATGAGAATCCTAAGAATAAGGTCATGGTTGTTGCAACATGGCCCGGATATGAATCCTAACCAAGCCTGACTTAAACGGCCTCCACTTTTATATTTGTTGATATATCACTATCTTATATTGTCATGTTTCCATAGGCCATATCATTATCGATATTTTTTTTATTTTTGGGGATTGGGTGGTCAAGACGAATCGCTCACTCGAATTAACCCTAAACAATCATTACGAAATGATTATTTATTTGGAGTCACCACCAATCTATTTGGGCTATGTGAGTTGGTAACCTATTGAAGTTTATATTTCGGGGGTTATAAAAACCTAAAATACTAACTATGAGTTTCACGATCATACTAGAGATCATATAAAAAGGTCTGAGAGTCGGTTATAATTAGAAGTAAGGATCGACCCTTTCATGATGCCAAAAATCGGTACCTTATTAATTATGTGTTAACTTGAATTTTAAATTTTATTTGGTTTCATAATATGGCATTTAATTATAAATTCTCAAAAATAATATTTTATGAAGCACATTTATTATTTCCTATCGAAAAAATTGCTTTTTTTAACTTGAAAATCAAAATTTCTTATGCACTCCATCGGAAAGACAAATGGAACATGAAAGCTTTTTGTCATTCTCTTTTGTACCCCAATGGAAAACCACAGGATCACAAAAGATTTTAAAATTCAAAATATCATTCGCATCCTGCTGGAGGGCCAGAGAATTACGAAAGATTTTATTTTTTTTTTAAATTTAAAAAAATCCCGACTTCTACTCTAAAAAGGATATCTCGTTATTAAAATAATCTGTAGAACCCCTCACATATTTTAGGAGAAACTCTACATATTATTTTAACTTGGAGATATTCCTTAATTTTTTTGTCAAAAAAAATTTTTATATGTTATTAAAAATATTTATAGAACATCTTAGACTCTATAACAATCTAAAATGATGAACCTATTCCTAATGTATACTTTTGGAATGAAAATATCCTACTAATCATATAGGACTTGGTTCTAATACAAAATTACAAAAAGACCCTTAGGTTATACCTTCAATGTGAAAATATTTTGATAACCCTAAAGGACACAAAAATGATTATGGAAGGTTGAACCTATCCTAAATGTACATCTTTGGCGTAAAAGCATCCTGATGACTACCTAGGACTCGGTTCTAGCAAAATTATTAAAATGCCCGTAGGGTATACCTTCGACGTAAAAGTATTTTAGTAATCCTAAAGGACACGAAAATGATCATGGAAGGTTGAACCTATCTTAAATGCACATCTTTTGCATAAAAGCATCATGATGACTACCTAGGACTTAGTTTTAAAAAATTACCAAAATGCCCCAAGGGTATACCTTCTACATGAAAGTATCTCGGTAACTTTCAAGGACATGAAAATGATCATGGGAGGTTGAATCTATCCTAAATGCCCATCTTCGGCATAAAAGAATCCCAATCACTACCTAGGACCTGACTTTAACGAAATTACCAAAATACCCCCAGGGTATACCTTCGACGTGATAGTATCCGATAATCCTAAAGGACAAAAAAATGATCATAGGAGGTTGAACCTATCCTAAATGCACATCTTTGAAATAAAAGCATCCCGATGACTACCTAGGACTCGACTGTAATGAAATTACCAAAATACCCTAAAGGTATACCTTCGATGTGAAAGTATCTTGGTAATCCTAAAAGACATGAAAATGATCATGGAAGGTTGAACCTATCCTAAATGCACATCTTTGGCATAAAAGCATCCCGATGACTACCTCGAACTCTATTTTAGGGAATTACCAAAATGCCCTTAAGGTATACCCTCGACGTGAAAATATCTTGGTAACACTAAAGGACATGAAAAGCAAGTAGTGATGATTTTTACTCTAAATGGGTAATTTAAATGACAAAAATGACCTAAAGTACAAAAATTGCTAATGGGTCCCTAAATTTCTCAAAATTAAATATTAGTCCTAAATTGATTAAAAATGCTAAAAATGTTTTTTTACCCAAAATACCTTAAATGGGTAATTTAGATTTTAAAGTAACATGGCATGCAAAAATGCCATTAAGCCCCCTAAATTTTCAAAAAAATTGCATTTTGTATCCTAATGGAGAACCAAAAGAATATGAAAGGTTTTAATATTTTTAGCGCCCCACTAGAGGACCAATGGAATGCTAAAAATACTTAAAAATAATCTAAGGGGATGATTTCATACTGGAGATGACCATTTTGACCTAAAAATGCTATATTTCCCTAATTGTCCCTAAGTTTCCTAAAATTGCAAATTGGTGTTCCCTATATGATTAAAACATAAAATCAAGCATCAAATAAATTAAAATAACTAAAAAAAATCACATTGAAAATTGCAAGCAAGGTTCAGCCATTTTCACTTGTTCCTAGAATAATTTTTTTCAGAATTTATGCGAAAGCCCCTAAACTTTTTGAATTTACACAAAGACCCTAAAAATCAAAGAAAATGTATTTCTACTTGAGAAAATACATAAAACACACTTTAAAGGTGCATGTGTGCTTGGGGAGTAATTTTTTCAATTTTTTTTAAATTTTTTCACAAATTAGTCCTTAAACCTTTTATATAAAATAGCCACAAAAATTAAAAATCATCTCATACATTTACAAGAATTTTGGCCAACTTCATATAACCTACCAAAAAAAATTTTTTTATTCGAAAATCACATATCTAGGCTTTATCTAGCATAAATCAACATTATCATGTAATAAATCATAAAAAATAAACATATAAACATGTTACTCTAACATATCAACAAGAAAATAAAAAGAGAAACAACATACATATGATCATGTATATGGCAAAATATAACATAAAAACCAACATCATATCAGCATAAACATGATTCCTAAGGAAGGATAATTTATTAACAAGCAAAAAAGAAAAAACCAAAATAATTAAACAAAAAAAATGGTTTATGGCCATTAGGCTTGGTCTTTCAACATGGATTAAAAGTCCATGAACTTAAGTATATTTTTAGCTCACCACAAAGAAGAAAAATGAACAAAAATGAAGAGAAAATCAAAGCTTTTAGAAAGAAATTTAACTATTCTAAAACTTTTGAAACTTGATTTTTTTTTGTGTGTTTTTTTTTTTAGCCAACCAAAGAATAACTTCTCAACAACAAAATCTTCCCTCTACTTATAAGAGGGAGGAATGGCCACGGGATCGAAAAGATCCCTTGGCTTAAAGTTTTCTTTTTTTTTAATTTGTTTTATTTTATTTTATTTTTGTCTTATTCATTAATTTGCATCAAAAGTTAAGATGCATTAATTTGATTTGCAATTAGTGGTCATTCACAAATATATTTTCATGATTGCATTGATAACATCACTAATTGGTAATTAGATACCAACTAAATTGGTTAGTGAAATGTTGGATATCAACTAAACTAGTTTCCATGATACTAGTTGAAAATAATCAATAATTAAAATAAAATTAAAATAATGATAATAAAATATAAAATTAAAAAATTAATAATCATAAACAAAATTTGAAAATGAAATAATGAAAAAAACATGATTGGAACTTCAAAGCTTGTAAAATTATACGAAAAAAATTCTTTCGGATAATAATTAATATATAAAAAATTCAAAACTCATCCAATTAATTAAATTTTTAAAAACTGACTTAATATTAATTTAATAAAAATATTTGATGAATTTTAAAAATTATAAACTCAGAAAAAGCCTCTAAAAAATTTACGAAGTAGAAAATTTTGTATCTTAGAAATGAGGAAAATTTAGAAAACAAATGTAAAACTCATAAAATGAAATGGACTTTTTAAAACTGATTTAATAGTGATTAAATAATAATATTTAAAGAATTTCTAAAAATTATAAACTCAAAAAAATCTTACTAGAAAATTTATGGAATAGAAAACTTCGTATCTTAGTAAGAAGAAAAATTTTAAAACTCATAAAATAAATTAAATTTTTCAAAATTGATTTAATATGAATTAAACAATAATATTTAAAGAATTTTAAAAATTATAAATAAAAAAATCCTCCTAAAAAATTTACGGAGTACATAACTTCATATTTTGGAAGAGTGAAAATTATGAAAGACAATGAAAAACTCATAAAATAAAGTTAATTCTTCAAAAATGATTTAATATTAGTTAAATAATAATGTTTAAAGAAATTTAAAATTATATATTCGAAAAAAATCTTTCCAAAAAAATTTACAAAGTAAAAAATTTCATATTTTGGAAACGGGAAGAAAATGTAAAAGTTATAAAATGAAATGAATTTAGAAAAACTGATCTAATGGTAATTAAATATGAATTTTGAAATTTAAAACCCAAGAAGATTCATCCGAAAATTTTACAGATAAAGAAAAGCTTGCATTTCAAAACTAGAAAAATATCAAAAATACATTCAAATTTTATAAAAATGAATTTTATCCATCACATTAATCAAAATATTAATTTATAAAAACAAAGATGAAAATCTAAAATCTGAAGCAATTTATACTGAAAAATTTTACGAGTATAATACTTACAGTACTATAAAAAATTCAAATTAATTATAAAAATGAAAAATTTGACACTTAATGGTATAAAATGCCAATACAAATTTCCTTGATTATTTTTTATTTTTCAAAGTGCATATCGGTATAAATAACATACTAGTGTTGATAAAAATATATGACAGTCAACTTCCCAAGTTTAATGAAAATTCTCAAAAAAATTCTAAAAATGAGAAGTTTGACCGTAATAACATCTGCAAAAACAAATTTCAAAATTTCAAAAGTATAAAGTTAAAGACTGATTATTTTACCTTGAAATTTGTTTTTTTATTCGAGATTTGCATTGTATGACCCTTGAAATGGCACTAATTTTTCACATACACCTATGGTCATTTAAGCACAATTAAAAAAATCTTGAAATGTACCTTCCCCTTAAAGAAAATTTGCCTCCACTAGGAGAAGTACCTAATTTTGTATCTCAGATGTTTTTAAACTAACAAGAAAGGTGGCCCTGACAAAATTAGGTGTCTACAATAGTCACATGGATATGGCTCTCTAAAATGATGAAAATGATGATGAAAGAAGGAAATAAGGTAAAAAGATATGGAAGTTATACCAAGTAGCCTTAAACCTTGCTCTGGCCCTTGAGCAGAAAACTTGTTAACTTTGAGCTTACTTTTTCTCTTCTCTTTGCTATTGATTAGCAAGAAAAAGGTGGCTAAAATAAGGTTATGGGATGTGTTAGCAATGGAAGAAAGGTTTTAGATAAAAAAAGGGTGAAATAAAGTTGGAAGGGATTTTTATGGTGGCTTTGAGAAGCTACGGGAATAAAAAGGTTTTAAGAAGAGGATGGCTAAGAAGTGTTTTTTAGAGAATGTTTGAATATGTTATAATGAATGTCTTAGTGAATGTCATATGTTAAGTCTCCTTCTCAACTGAATGAAGATTGGTCTTATATGGCAATATGAATAGTGAAGAAAAAATGCAAAAATTGGGGGCATTTTAGGGTTTTGGTGAATTTACTTCAAATGTGGACAAAGTACTATGTTCAGCTGCCACTCAAATTCATTAGCTTGCTCAACAAAAAATAGTGGATCAAGGCTACTTTATGTAATTGAGCCATGAGAAAGTTCAAGAATGACCTTTAACAAATTGAATTAACTCATGCATATGTCCCTTATTATGGTTATTTGGGCCTTGAAAATTTGTTAAAACACAAACATAAGTCCAATGCTGAGGCCTCATATTAATTTTGATAATTTTTTATGCCAAAAACATGGTCCAATTCATGTTTTAATGTCATTGTATAAGCGGGTGAAAATGGCAAGAACTAGGCATTTTAGCCTTGGAGTATCGACACAATGTGTATTATATCAATACTTGTAGTAAATTTTTGCTCCAAGTATCAATAAAATAAAGCTAGAATCGATACCTAAAAGCTGGTATCAATACTAGCACTTTGTATCGATACTGACTAGCCAAAATGGACTTTTAAACTACTGTAAATCCTGATATTGATACAAAAGGTCTATGTATCGATACACAAGCACCTCTATCAATATACAACCCTTTTGTATAGATTCAACATATGAAAATTTGAATTTTTGGTGATGTGGAAGCCTTGTATTGATACCTAAAGGCCATGTATCGATGTTTACTTATGTAAATGTGAATTTTTGACACCTTTGGGTTCCTAGCCTCTTACCATGGCTAAGAATGATGGGGGACTGATCCATGCTTGTCCAAATGACCTCGATGATGCCTCGAATAGTGACCTTTTGTGACATTTCTTACATTTTTCCAGACAAACCTTAGGCATTTCAAACCTTCTAAAAAAAATTTTCACCTGATACTATGTCACCGAATAGTGCCCGATGACATGGAATCTGGCAATCTTCCCTATTCTATAATTTTGTTATTTTGTTTTATTACCTTCTAAGTAAATTTCGAGATGCCAAAAATTGGCCCGGACAAAATAGGGTATCTATACCAAGTGTCAAACCTAATTAATCCAAAACTTATTGGCCCAAGTGTAAAACACAATTAACTTGAACTCAAAATGATCTGAACTTAATTACCACAATTGCTAAATCTAGTTGACCTGAACTTAAAAGGACCTGAAATCGAAATAACTTAAACTCGAAACAAACCAAAACTGAAGTGGCTCAAAACGAAATGACTTAAAATCAAAATAATTCAAAATCAAAATTATCTGAACCCGAAAATGACTCAAAAATTAAAAAATCAAAAAAAAAACTCAAATTAAATCGACCTACCCAATTAACAAGTCTAATCATGTTCTTTCGCTCACCTTTAATAGTATAATTAGACCGTTGATGATTTAACTTTTAGGCTTCTACAAAGTTAATTTTTTTTGTTTACTAATAGCTTTTGTTCATTTTATATTACAAATAAAATTCGACTAATTGGGAAGAGTGGAAAGATATCCAAGGGTGTTGCAGCCCATAAAGCTGGACCAATTGATTGGTTTAGAAATGATTTATAATTTTTGTTATATGAATATTGCTACATTGGATAACTGTACCCTTGCAATGCACAGATTAGTTTTATTTATTTAAGTTTATAGTTAATTTAATATATATTTGATAAGAATGGATTGAAATATTTTTTATGTGCTTTAAATTAGGATAAAATTATATATATATATTAAAATATTAAAATAATTTAATTTTTTAATAGTAAAAAATTTAAAAAGTAAGTAATTGATTAAATACACTTATTTTTAAACTATCTTTCGTGTTATTAATCTTATATGCATAAATATAAGTGTATATATGATATTATAAGTAGACAAACTTTAACAAGTAACGATAGACTTTCTAATATAATACATGATATATTATACATTATATACATATGATTGGTTTGGAATAATATATATATATATATATATATATATATATATATATATATTGAATCACATTCATTTGGAACTTATTTCATTCCACTAAAGTTTATGAAATCCTGATTACCCTTCAATTTTAAATTCGTATGCCCTTCAAATTAATTTTCTCATTGTTGATATGTAATTTGTGTGTTGTCTAAATAAAACAACTTAAACAAAATATGGTGCAACAATTTATGCAATTAGTTAATTGCATTAAATAACTCTAGAAATTAGTTTCAGTTAGGATAATTCATAGATAACAATTACCATGCATAAATTTTTTGGTAGTTTTTAAATTTAAATTTGATTATAAAAATATAATTTTATTTGTTTAATTATTTTAATTTTTTTTAAAAAATAACATTATCACCTATTTATTGCTTTAAATCTTAAAAAAATATAACATTATCAACTATTTATTACTTTTAACTGCATTTGTTTGTTCCATTTTGAATTAACATTAACTTTTTAATTGATTTGTTTTACTTTGCAATTGATATATAGATAATCATGATTTAGTTAAAAATCATTATGAAATAAAATATATATGACTAATCTATAAAGATTACATTTGGAGTGGGAAGAAATTCTTTTGAAATTTAGTTAACGTATATTATCAAATCTACAGTTTCAAGATTAATGATTCATAAAACCTTGAAAAAAATTTTCTTAAGTAAAGCTTGCTATAATTAATTAAAAAATAATATTTGACTTAATTTTCTTGTGTTAATTCTTGGTTTCACTTTTTTGGGCTCCATATTCTTTTTTAAAAAAATAAGTGTCAATATAAAAGTTAAAAAACCGAAAATGTTTGAACTTGGTAATTTAGGTTCAAAATAGTTTTATTCATTCATATATAATTAATGGTTATTATTAATTGAAGTTAAAATCAAAGCCTTCAACAAATAGTCCACATGAGATTTAATGCACAACATAAAAAACTAAATTTTATTTATTTACAAAACTATTTAGAATGTCAAAAATGTAAAAAAAATGTTAATATATTCTGATTTCAACTTAAATGAACTTTTAATCGCATAATTCTTTAATAACTTTAGAAATAATTTATATATCTTAATTAGATTAGAATTTCAATAAAAATACTAAAAACCAATGAAAATAAGTAAGAATTTAAAAAGAAAAAACTGAAAATAAATAAAAAGAATTAAAATACCTTAATTAAAATACATTCTTAATCAGAACAATGAAAAAGAATAAAAAAATTATATGGTAGAACAACCATAAAATTATGAAAAAATAAAATAATTAGGAATTGAAAAGTAAAAGGAGTTTGAAAATAATAAAAAAAAGATTTGGTATACTTTATCTAAAATACATTATTGATAAATTATAAAAGCGTGCAAGTCATTCTTAATATAGGGTATATATTTATAAGTAGATAGATAATATATGGTTATTATAAACGTTAACAGTTATAATAACTTTTTAAATTTAAGATAAACTTTTGATAATTGTGTTATTAAGTAATAGTTCAAATTAGTTAAATATATAAAAATTGATAACTTTTTAAATTTAAAATAAACATTTACGATTCTGATAGAATTTCTGATTTTGTAGGAATTTTTTTATTTTAAATTTAAAATATGATAGTTATTTGAATATTAACTGAATGTATATAAGATATAATTAAGATTAAGTCTATACAAATTTAGATAAATTTTTTTAGAAAATTTTAAATTTTAAATTAAAATCTTAGATAAATATGTTTTTTAAATTTTTTAATTTTAAACTTAAAAATGATAACTTTCTAGTATTTGAAAATATGTCGATGAACTACTTTCAGTTCCCATATATGCAAATATAAATAATTTATTAATAAATTTGAAACTTTTATCTTATGTATCATGCAAATAGATTCTACATGTAAGTATCTATGTCAGCAATATCTTATCTTTTATCTTTATTTCTTGTTATATTATATATAAATATAATTATCTTGTACACAGATAAAATAAAGGAAACCGCATTTTTAATTATATCAAAAAATAAATTTATCAATTATCTATGAGTATTTTCGACGGAAAACGTTAAGCATCTTCCACGTTTCCGACTCTTATAAGAAATTTTGTAGGTAAATGTCATTTTTGACATAACGTGCCCTCCATCAAGGAGTGAAAGCAGTGAAATTATACTGAAATGAATCTGAAAAAAAAAAAAAATCGAAAATTCTGAAAAAGAGAAATGGATTTGAAATTATTAAAAAAAGTGAAAGCAGTGAAATTAATTAAAAAATAATAATTATTAAAATTATTAATCAGTACACTATAATTACATTTTTATTCCTTATTTCATTACTTCATTTGGCTTCTGTTGGTTGTTGCCAACCCCTTTCAAGGAGGGTGGGTTCCCTCCCTCCAAGGAACCGCCCCTATATATATATATTAAAAATAATATTAATAAATAATAAATAATTAATAAATTATTATTTAAAAATAAAATAAATATATATATTTTATATTAAATCTCGAATTACTATTTAAAAAATAATGAAAAGTAAAACATGTTTTACATTAAATTCTAAATTGCCATTTAAACAATAATAAAAAATAAAAATATTTTATATTAAATCATAAATTATTTTTTAAAAAATTAAAATCGACCCTCCATCCATTGAATATAATATATAATATATTGTATATGTATAATAAAAAAATCGGATCAAATAAATAAATACTGATTGTGCATATTACCAACACTAATGAGATGACAATCGCATATATTGTATGTAACTGAATGTACAGATGACCATAACTGAATGTAAAAATAACCATAATTAAATGTACAGATGATCAAAATTGATTGTGTCTTAAA
>JBBYHL010380458.1:0-21663 GCA_038381835.1 Adansonia madagascariensis
TGAAAGTTGCGATTCAGTATACAATAAGAATCAATATAATTTATAAGCTTCATTTGAACTCCAATTTGAAGCCAACTGGATTTTGGGTACATTGGAATGGACCCACTGTGCAGTTGATTTCCATTTGAAGGGTAAAGTTTAGTTAATATGTGTTGAAATATTTAATAAATTATCAAATAATATGTGTGGAAATTTTAAATGTTAAATATCATTAAAAACATACATAAAAGAATTTATAAATATACTCTTAAATTAATGTCATTAATGATTTTTTTTTATTTTCATCTCGCTACTTATCATTGAATTTAATCAAAGAATTATAATACTCAAATTTATAATTACAATAATTAATTCACTGATTACCATTATTTTCAATCTTGCTCAATCTAATTTTATCATTCATAGAAATGGACTCATAGTAATATAATTTGGGTTTAATATATAGTTACTTAGTGAGAAGTAGAAATCACAAAAATAGTGGTTAGGAAAAATATTATTATTTATTAACTAAACTTTTTTTCTGTTGGTACTTGTACTGCTTTTATTTCGTGTTTTCGATAAAAAGTGTAGACAAAAACAAAAATCTGAGCTGAAAGTAAAGCATAAATAGCAAAAAGTCAAAAGTAAAAGTATTAATCAAATAGAGTTTTTTTTTTTTTAAATATTGGAACTAATTTAATTATACTAATAGCGATTACAGGTGTACAAAAAGCTTTTTCAGCAAAGAAACTAATGAAGCATTTGTTAGATAAACCAATGTGAAATTATTCGGTTAATAATTCTTCGATTATATATACTGGAGAAACGCATTTGATATATTAATGGCCATTTCAATATGAGAACTCTCGAGGACAATTGTAAAATAATATTTGTAATAACATGCCTTGGCTGCAAATCCCGGCACTTTAGAACAAAAAATTATCATTTTTTTTGGAGGAGGGCTTAGTTGTCGGAATGAATAGCTCATTCGACTATTCATATATAGCTATCATAAAATAGTTGAAAAATTGGAATTGCCACAGGTCTTTTTGGATTAAATGTGATGAGGCACTTATCAATATCGATTCTTTTAAATTTTAAAAATTCATTTTAAAAGGATTGATTTTATTGTTTGCATTGAAAACTAGAGTAAAAATTGGATTCCACGATGCTCTAAATTAGTATCATCTAGCTGTATGTTATCTTAAGTTTGGTTTTCTTGATTTTAGTTTCAATATTTAGTCAATCCCCCTTTAAATGTTATAATGAATCTTAAATAAATAACCTAGTGTCACAACGTGTCGTGTGTGAATCCGATGCGTTGGTTATGGATGGGTAAATTTCTTTTTTTTCTTGTGTAGGGACTAAGTTGTTGGAATAAATAGGACACACGACTTAACCCAAATAGCCATTATGCAGCAGTCAATTGATGAATTTGCCACTGATCTATTTTTGTTTAGGTGAAATTGGTCACCAGCTGGAATTCATCTTTTAAGGATTATGAAACCTTAAAAAACAAACTCTAATATCAACGTATTAACTAGAGATCACGTGAAAAGGATTTGGAAGTCGGTTATGCACAACGTGAGACGTGTCTCCTTTGTGACTTCCATAAATCGATACCTATTAATTACATGTTATCTTAAATTTTTATTAAAATTAACTTTAATTTTTTTTATATTTAATCATAATTCCTATATTTTAAAATTATTTAAAATTAACGTTATTATTCCAAATAAAAGTAAATCAAATTTTAATCAATTTGGAAAATTAAAAAATTTTTCGTACCCCTCCTGAAAACCTGGAGGAATACCAAAGTTTTAATTTTGCTAATCTAAAAATTTCGATTTATTCATTTGAAAAGGATATTCCTTTGTTTACAATAATTGATAAGACACTTTCCATGTACTGGAAGACATATATGGTCTATTTTAACTTAGGAATGTTGCCTCGGATGTTTTTGAAACTCATATTATAAGTAATAAAAAATACATGCTTGCTTTTTTAGCATAATATGACATAATTGACTCTAAAGAACATGCATCAACATGGAAGTACCTACATGACCCTAAAGACTTAGTTTTGGTTGGCTTTGACAGAAAGTACAAAACTAACCTTAAAACTCAATTTTGGTCAATTGTGATGAAAAATACAAAACTAACCTAAAAGATTCAATTTTGGTCAATTTTGACAAAAGGTACAAAAGTAACCCTACATACTTAATTTTCGTCGACTTTGATGGAAAGTATAAAACTAACATTAAAAGGCTCAATTTTGGTAAATTTTAATCGAGAGCATAAAACTAATCTTACAAGACTTGATTTTGGTTTGTTTTGATAATAGTTACAAAACTAACCCTAAAGACTTACTTTTGGTTAGTTTTGATGGAGAGCATAAAACTAACCTTAAAAGACTTGGTTTTGATGGAAGCACAAAAGGAATACTAAAAAGCTCAATTTTGATCGATTTTTGAGGTGGCTACAAAACAAACCTTAGAAACTCTAAAATGCATGAAAATTGTTAAATGGTCATTAGATTATGGAAAATGACCTAGATGACCCTAAAATGCATGGAAATAATGAATGGAAATTGCTAAATGGTCCCTAGGCTATGGAAAATAACCCAAATGACCCTAAAATGCATAGAGATTGATAAATAGTCCTTAGATATGTGAAAACATTTTAGGAGAATTACAAACAAGCCCCTAGATTCGGTCATGCTAAAATTAATTTTCCTTTAAACAAGTGATAAAAACATTATGCATGACTTTTATGCATAAAGACATGTCTACCAATTTTAAACTTGCATGATTTCTATTAATATACATGGAAATGTTGTCATCATCATAATGTTTTCACAAAAATGGCATGGGCATGAAACTTATGATCATATGTTATGAAAATGACATGGAATGCATGTAATAGACAAAACTTGAAATATGAACAACTTGAAGGGACAAACCATTGTTGAAAAAATGAAAACTATGCAAACTTAGTCCAAAATGTTCAAAAACAAGTTTTCTTGATAAAAAGTTTATTTTTATGAAAATTTAAACAAAAATTATCAAAGAAAACAAAAATAAGCATGTGGAGATTATGGCTTAAGATTTAGCCATAAACTAGGTTATTACACCTTTGGCACAAACCATCACCTAAGCATGGCTTAGGATCCTTAAGCTCACATAAAAAGGGAAGGAAAATGCAAAATAAAACCAAAAATCAAAAGAAAAACCACATTGGCGTAAGCCTTGACGAATACCCCTTTTTTTTTTCTTTTTCTTTTTATCTTCTTTTATCTCTTTTTTTTGCTATTCTTTTTGGCTACCACCAATGATGATGAGAAAATCAACTTTTTCCTCTATTATGAACACCCAAGGGGGTTCAAAACCACTTCTAGATGATCATTACTTATCCCCATGCACCATTGCCTTCCATTTAACACCTCATGTAAGCTTTCTTGCAAAAAAACTCTTTAAACCTTAGGTATTTTGATCAAGGGGCTGGTACCTTCCAAATGGAGCATGGAGTAAGCTTATGCAAGTCACCAAGCTCCCATGTATGCCTCTAAATAAGACACCCTCATAAAATGGCCATATTAGGGCTATAATACAGCCAAGTCGAGCTTGAATAGTGAAAAACTCAAGCTTGATTGAGTATCATTTTCTAAACTCAAGCTCGACTCAAGATAGAATCGAACTATTCAAGCTTGACTCGATTAGGCTTATTTATTTGAGCTCAAGCTTGAATTAAGCTTTTCTGGGACTAAATTTAATAAATAATAAAAAAATTTTATGATGGTATAATCATGTATTTATTTTTATTTTCTGTTAAAAAGAAAAAATAAAACTCAATTCTTTAGAAAATCCATAAATCTCTCCCAAATTATGGCATTTTGCTTTCAATAAAGAAAAGGAAAAAAAGATGATGCATAAAGAAGATAGAGACGTAAGTAAGAAGCTAGAGGCACGAACAATAGAGAAAGGAGAAGGCTGGGTTCTAACTGAAGAGTTAGAGAGAAGATGAAATTGGGTACTTGGTTGGGAGAGAAATAGGAGGAGCGACTAGTGAAGAGGAAAAAGATTTTAAGGTTGTTAAGATATATATAACAAAGGTAAAATAGTAAATTAATAATAAAAGTATTATAAATAACAAAGCTCGATAAGGCTTATGAGCTACTCAAATCGAGTATTAAGATCTTGAACTTAGCTCGCTCAATAGCTTGTGCTACTCAAGCTCCACTTAACGATGACCAAATTAAGTTCAGGTTTTTTTTTTTTAGTTAAACTCGAGTAGTTTGTGAACATAAATGTCTTGATTACACCCTTAGGCCATATCTCCTTTTCATGCATGAAAACACTTTTAACTCTAAAGCAAAATAGCATCCCTTTACATTTTAACCGTATCGGATTTAAATAGTTGGAAAATGATCGCTCTCAAACATGATTGATAAATTTACTCCACAAAGATTAAGTCTGGCTTTATCTAAATGAGAGATTTATTAGCTTAAATTTGTCTTTATTTTGGGGAAATGTTAATAAAATATCATTTGCATAATCATGAATTGGTCCTAGGTCATTCGAAGTGGTTCGAAAGATGAAATATTAGCAAAAATAAAGATCTTTTTCGTACCTATATTTTTCATGCAACATCGATAAATATGGTGTACCGATACATTATAGGCCAATGTACCGATACACCATTCAATGTATTGATATAGCTATTTCATAAAAGCTAGGATTGACTCTAGCCTAGGAATATATAAATACATTAATGAAATGTATCAATAAATCCATGTATTTTGCATGAAAATGCCTTATTTTAATCCTCTAAATGTTTTAACATGTTCATTTTGATCCTTAAGGATCTCAAACCTTCCAATTGAGTTCTCGAGTGTTAAAATTTTATTAGGGAAGGAAGAGAAGTGCATTTTTATCATAAGTTTCAAATTGATTGTTGTTGGTTTGAAGGGACTCGAACAAAATTAAGTGTCTACAATCGATTTTATTTGCTCTTTAGAGTTTGGCAGAACACAAAATTTTATTTTAAAACTATTTTTCTAGGTTTTAACATTTGAAAAGGATATTTTTGAGTTAGGCACCTATATCAGCATCTTTTTCAATTGGAATGGCAAAAGACTCAATAAAGGGCTTGATTCGATAATATTGCCTTAATTTATAAAAAATAGTCAAATTTCATGAATGCATTCTCATTTTTGGCACATATATAAGTGGTTAGACACAACTTATATAGCAATTCACAAAAATGAGAAAAGAATGAAAAGGGGTCGATTCAAAATGTATGTCATGAGCAATCTTGATTATTTAAATAATAATCAATTTATGGCTTGAGATAAGCTTAGAAGTAAATTGTGGTTAAGGATAAGAGTTTTAAAGAAAATCAAATAGTGTTCAAAGACAATGGAGGAAATTTATTTTTTGGAAAATTTTTTGAAATAGCGATTAAAAACAAAATAATTAAGAACTCGTACTAAAATTGTTAATTATTGAAAAACAATGAATTTTTCTAAAATTTTGGAGAAAATGTGAAAAATATAGTTTCAATCAAATTAATTGATTTTTTAAAGAAAATGTAAGCCTTTGGATGAACCTTTGATGACATAAATGCTTCTTAACCAACCAATAATGATGCAAACCAATGCTACTTTTGTGTTGCCAAACACCTCAAAAGTAACAACATAGAAATCTGAAACTATGACTTTTCCTAAAAATAAGGATAGCTTGCGCTATTATGCTTCTTGAATTTTTTTCTCACTCAAGAGAACTTTAAAATTTACATATCATACACTATTGGATAGGTAACTTGATTAGGTTTTAAGTAAAAATAGTGTAAAATTTCCCAAAAAATCAATAACGGGTGAAAATATTTTCAGTCAAATCTAGATGCAAGATACAAGGGATTTACATAGCAAGCGTAAAAATTTGTTACAAACTCAATTAGACTTGAAAATCATCTGTGATTGGAAAGCTAATCTAATTCAATTTAATGGAAAAATACTTAAAATTTCCCATACAATTATTTGGTTAGTAAAAATGGGACATCATATACTTTGGTCACTGAATTCAAATGTTACAAACAACAAGCGAAGAAAAATTCATAACTCATTCAAACAGAATCGAAAAGTCATATACCATAGCTCATTGAAAATCTAACTTATGAGAAAAGTAAATAAAAATTTCTAGAAAATCATTTAGTGAGTGAAAATATCTTCACAACCGGACTTACCATTGCTGGTAGTCACTGAAAATAGGGTAAAACATGATCCATGCATGATTGCTCTAAATGCTTTTGCGTTTGCTAATAACCCTTCATGATTTCATTAGCATCTTTTTATGGCATGTTAATATGCCTAATTTAAGCCCAAATAAATTGGCACTCAACTTACGCAATAGCTACATGAACCTAACAGATTTGAAATTTCAATGAAATTAGAGAGAATTTGAATGCTCTCTAGCTTGTGGCCATTTTCACATCTTTCAAGACATTTTCTAACACTGTTAAGATGTTGAAATGTCTTTCAATAGGGGCTAAAAGCACCCATATACAATAGCCAACAAATTCAATAATGCTCTCTAAACCCAACCATGCAAGAATCATGAACAAGGCTTAATGTTTTCAAACTCAAAACAAATTTTATGGAACTTCTAAAATAAACTTATTGTGGCCCAAACCAGCACTTAGTATAAACATAATTAAGTTCAATATAACCCAATTTCATGGTAGAAATGATTGTAAAATAATAGGCCAAAGTTGGCTCATTATTTAAATCACCTATGGCTTAATCTTATGAGGGATTTTGAAAACCAATTTTCACACATTCAAACAATCAAGCATATTATCAAACACGTAGTAAACTCATGCAATATCATTAAACAACATGGCGAACATAAGATCATTGTAATAAGATCCCTTTGGCCGAACCTACCTATAGCATAGCCAACCCACATGCTTCCTCATATATCCACATTTTATTAAACACATAATAAACTTTACTCAAATCATTAAAGGAATAAAACAAACAAGGTCATGGCATGCATAAAGCAACATGGTCGAATATCATGGTCCAACTTATGCTTAAATTTCATTCATATCTCATTAAGCACATCATGAACTTAACTTTGATCCTCAAGAACACAAAGAAAACAACAAAAGAAGGCATGTTTTCAAGTTGGTCAAATGCCCTTATGATCAATATAAACATCATAACAACATGTTTTCATCAAGAAAAATTATAAGATCAACAACATAACTTGATTACAGGTGAGAAAAATGCATGAACATGTGATACAACTTCATGGCTAGAAAATATATGCATGATCATGGCAAAATGAATTTATTAAGCACATCATAGACAAATTAACAAGAAAGAAAAAGGAATGATAGAAATTGTACCAACAAAGCTTTAGAAATCCAAGCTTTTCCTTGCTTTTTCCTTTTTGTTTATAAATTTTCTAAGAGACCTTTTTTTTTCGTTTTAGAGAACAAATAGACTATTTGTAGAGAATGTGAATAGTTGGGTTTAAAAGATGACAACATTATCTTTATATAATAAGAGAATGGCACCACCTTTGTTGATGGTATTAGAAAAATGGAATTTTTATCATTACCTTGGTTTTGTATATACAACCTGTGGCATTTTTATGATACTAAGTGCCCACAAATATCTTATTTGGGTAAAGTCCATGATGTCCTTAAATTAAAAAGAAAATAACAGGCAAAACCTTAGTCACATAATTACTGAAATTCGGCCAAGTCATGTAATTATGTACCGACTTGTACATTTTGTTTTCTCATCCAATTAGTTCTTGTCTAATCTTGAAAATTTTCAAGTGGATATTCTCTTGTGTACCATAAATATTCCTTAACAATATTCTTTTAAAAAATACGAATTTTTCAATTATGAACCTTTCAGATTAAGCTCTTAAGAATTCAATTTTTAATGTCTCTTATGGACTCAAGCTTAATTGCACCACCTAAACCTATTTTCTATGTTCAATTTTGCTATGGTGCAATCAATTTTGAATTTTAGAGACAAACTCTTCAACTTTGAAAGTTAATATTTCTCTTATATATCAGTTTGACTTTGATTTTTGTTAACTTTAACATTAAATTTTACCTTGCCCTTTAGTGAAACCCTTTTCAATAATGGATATGGTAAATTTCACTTCTTGACCTTATCTGAGGTTATAATTTCAAAATTTTCCATTGCATCCCATGGTTGACTTTTAAACTTGGGCCTCAATTTGGCTCTGATCGCTAAAATTAAACATCCCACCCTGCGCAAGAAGGTAAATTCAGTCAGACTATACATCTAATTTTAATTTTTCAATGTTATATACCTGATTTCCACATTCTTAGTTTGGCATATTTTTTGATTTATTTAATTAAGTCCCTATACCATCATTTTCCACCAAATCGCATCTCATAATGCATTTTATTCTTTAGCCCGGTCAAAAAAAGGTATCTAAGCTACCCTATTTTGGCTATTACTAGGAATTAGGAATAAGGCAAATACTATATTTGTCCAAGACTCAAGAAAAATTTACCATAAAAGGGATTTTTGGAATGCTTGTTTGCTGAAACCTTATTTCTATGAAAGAAAAGAAAAATGATTTTTGCCAAATCAAAATCATCTTAATGACATTCTAAAACTAAAAAAAAAAAGTGAATGTAAAAGAAATACCTTAATAATGACTTATGGCTCGACCTATTTTTTAAAAATGGGTTCGACTTTAAAAAATTGGTCTCTATGAGAGATTTTGAAGATACACTTGAAAGATGTTTGAACACTACCTAATTGAAATATCCTTAAGAAAGGCTTTTGAAATGTTATCAAGAGAGGCTTTCAAAAAAATCTCTATTGAAATATCCTCGAGAGAGGTTCTAAAAGTGCCTTATTGAAATATTATGAAGAGAAACTCTTAAAATTATCCTTGTTGAAATGTCTTGATAGGCTTTTTCCTAAAAACATCAGTCTCAACACTTTTCCTGAAGAGAGATTTTTAAAATTTGATTCGATATTTGAAAGGTTTGCCTTGCACAATCTTTGAAATTTTTTTAAAAAATGACTTTACAATTCATAATCCAAAACTAAGTTTACTTGTTCTCTCTCTCTCTCTCTCTCTCTCTCTCTCTCTCTCTCTCTCTTTGTTTTTAAAGGGGTTAAAGTGTCTTTTAAAGAGGCTTTTGAGATGTCCTCAAGTGAGGCTTTAAAATGTTTTTATTAAAGTATCCTTAAGAGATGCTTTTGGAACATTTGATGGAGTATCATCCAGAAAAGCTTTGAGAATCTCTAATGAAAAATCCTCAAGAGAGGTTTTAAAAAATCTTTATCGAAATATCCTTAAGAGAGGCATTGAAAATATAAATGAAATATCCTTGAGAAAGGCTTTAAAAATAATCTGTGTTAAAATATACTTGAGATAGCCTTTGAAAATCTCTGATGCAATATCCTTAAGAGATGCTTTAAAAGAAAACTAATCTTCATTGGAATATCCTCAAGAATGGATTTAAAAATCTCTAATAAATGTTCTTAAAAGAGGCTTTTGAAATGTCCTCAAGAGAGGCTTCTAAAATACGTTAGTGAAATTTCCTCACAAGAGGCTCTAAAAATGATCGATGAAATATACTAGATAAAGGCTCTTAAAATATCCTAGGAAAAGTTTGTTTCACCAAAAGTTTTAAGATGAAATTTTTGAAAAGTTTTCCTTAGTGAAAATTCAAAATCATTCTTAAAATGTAATGCAATACATGTTGCAAATGTTATGCAATGCCATAAGTACTAAGTCATGTGGTGTATGTAATGATGCTTGAGCCTCTAATAATGATGCCAATACACGTGGAACGATACTTGCGTAAATGGTTATGAACAATACAAATGCCTTATGTCATAGATGTAAAGATCATTAAATAGCACTTTTTGGGATGATGCAAATGCGATTACTGACAAAAACTATAAATGTCCATGCTTTAAGCATGCTAATGTTTGTGGAATGATGCAAATGCAAGAAACAACAGTGATGCAAATGCATGAGAGATGATGCAAAATGTAAATGTAAATGAAGCAAATGGCACATGAAACAAAGCATATGCTAATGTTCACAAAAATATGAAAATGCATGTCAAATGTTTATGCAATGATGATAGCGGTACATATGTTTATGAATAATGCAAATGTTTGGATACATGTGTAAAACCAAATCAATGAAATCCTTAGTTGGTTCTTTAGATTTGTCTTAATCTTTCTAATCTTTTTTTTTTTCAAATTAGAATATGTTCTAAGCTCCTATATCCTAAAAAAGATCTTTCTTTTTAAACCTTGTACCATCCCTTGCCCTGATGATTTTCAAACTTTTACCAATAAAAGCCTATGTCTCTAATTATAGTAAAAGAATTCTCAAGCTAATCAGTAAATTTTCTAATATAGCTTTGCCACTAGACATGTCTGTTTATAAACTTCCTAATCTACTTGTTGTAGCATTTACCTTTTCTCAAAATGCAATTTTTAGCTTAGAGGCCTTAAGCATTTATATTTTCACTCTTTTTCTAGTTTTATCTTTCTTTTTTTTCCCCAAGATATTATCCCCAAATGAAGAGTTATTAATGTTTGGTAAAACCTGATTATGTGCCCCAACATTCTTCTTATGGGTAAAAACCCATAGATCCTCCTTGTTAATGATCATTATTATGCCTCAGATTGTTATCGTCAAATTCTTTATTAAAATGATACAAGCTTTCTCATTTTTATCATTTAATTTACTAGTCATCATTCTCATTTTGCAAACAAATGTGATGCATTTAACATTCTCCATGTTTATTTAGAAGATTTGAAATTGGTAACAAAAGGTAAAAGGTGAAATGAGACGAACAAAATGAACAAACTCATCTCTATCTCTTAAAAAGGTAAATCTATCAAAGATAATGGGCAAACAAAGGATTGCCTTAGAGATATTGGGATGAGATCCCAAATATTGAATATGCTGACAATTTCAAGTAAACTATACTATGATTCTATTTCAAAAATCAATCGAACCAGTACTTTGAAACTTCTCAAGATATGCCTAATCAAAATACGCCCCTGGTGCTATCCTTTAATGAACTTTGTTATGCCTAAGTCTCTTTTTTGGGTTTTCAACTTAGGTGTGCCCTTTTGTCACTTAAATTGCCCTTATCATAACATGCCTAGATGAGAATATTGACATGTTAAGGCAAAAAATAAATCTTATTTGGAATACGGCTTAGTCTTAAATGCTAACTTGGTGAATTCTTTGCATGTGTGAATTCTAGCACATCAATGTAGAAAATTTTATTTTTGAAGAACTATACTAAAGTTACTAAATACTAAAATTAGAACAACTTAATCTTATCCAAAAATCGATTAAAAATTACAAATTAAAAGTAAACAAAAATTAACTAAATAAAAGTAAATAATAATTAAATAAATAATAAATTATTTGCTGACAATTTCTTGACCTAGTAGGTTGAAGTGTGTTAGAGTTAGCATGTAACTTGGGTTCGATTTTAAGCATACCCTCCCTATCTTTAATTTATCACAAAAAAACCTAAGATTACAGTTTCCCTAAACATGTCATTTAAATTTGTTTTACTATAACTTGACTAATGACAATTAACTGTTAACCTATAGTTTTAATTTATTTATAAGTTGAGTTCCAATGTAACCTTAAAAAATAAATCTAGTTTATGATAATTAAAGAAAATATAAAGCAAAGGAGTTTCACCGACATTAATATTACAAGAAAATAGAAAGAGTAAGGGAAAAGAAAAAATTAAAAGTTGTCAGGTTTTCAGCCTTCAAGTCTCCAAAATCTCTCTAGCTTCTTGAACTCCTTTAGTGGCTGCTCTTTTTTTTTAAGAAAATTAGGTTCAATAATAGTTTAAAAGTCTACTGAAAGTTTACATTCTATAAATAGCCAAAGCCTTAGAAGAAAAAACTTCACGTGCAAGTAAAATAAGCCGTTTATTTTGAAAAAGTATCAGGGTTGCGTTCATTTTACTTCTTGATTATGTTCTTACATCTCGAAAACTCCTTCAGGCTTTGGATCTATAAAATATGAACATAATAAATTACTAAATAATTTAAGCATAAAAAATAAATAAAACTAATTTAAAAACAATTAAAATATTAAAAAAATATAAATAAAAACTCTAAAACGTACTAACTTTCATAGAGTTATCATTTTGCATCTTAAAAGCTTTTCAACCTAAAATATTGTAAATTTAAATCTTTCACTCAATGAAAGCTTTCTACCTTAGAAGCTATGCATTTTAAATGTTTTTAACTTTACAAGGTTTTCCATCGTAAAAGCTTGTAACTTTACAAACTTTTCATCTTGAAAGTTTTTAGATTTATATCTTTCAATATTTAAAGTTTTCAACCTTAGAAGAAATCTATCATGAAAATTTGTAATTTTATACCTTCAAATATCAAATGCTTTTAACTTCACAAAATTTTTGTTCTTACCTTCGAGTATCAAATGCTTTTAACTTTATAAAATTTTCACCCTAAAAACTTGTGATCAATAATTTGACTTGGTTATGATATACTTATTTATTAAAAAGATTTTTCAAAATTACCAACAACTGTGGGGTCTGTTAATAGAGTGTTGAACTCTTAGTTACAGTGATCATGGATCAAACCTTTGCTATCCCAACTATCAAGAAAAATGAATTTTCAAAATTTTTAATTTTTCAAATTTGAATTGAAATAAATCTTAGTTGTTGAGACATCATTGACCTTGCCGATGTGACATGCATAGTTAGCAAAATTATTTAGGCAATTAATAAATAGAATTTTAAAATAAACAATGATGCTATTAGTCCTTATACTTATACAAAAATGAAGATTCAATCCCTTTAGAATGATTTTGAAAAAATTTTATTCCCATTTTTTAGATTTAAAATTTATATCCAATCTTAAAAATATTAAAAATGATTAAAAATATTCACATTATAGGGAGACTTTCTTGACAACGAGCCCCTGGAAATCTTCATGGAGTGGGAAAGTGTTTGCAACTTAAAAATATATTTTTTCTTGATGAAGAAGTGCCCTCTTGACCGGGACTCTTCCATTTTAAAGTGATGGGAGCAAGAAAGTAGAGATTCTTGGCTGTTAATCATAAAGAGGGACCATCAAACGAATCACTCTTCCAATTACTCTCAGATGGCCACCACGAAGTGGCCGAAGACTTGGAGTCGCTATTGATTATTTGGGCTAGGCATGATCAAATGCCTATTAAAAATAGTATTCCAAGTTACAAAACTTGAAACATCGATTTCAAGGTATATGGGGTCCAAAGATCTGACAGTTGGATTTAGGAGTTGGTTACATGCAATGAGGTATGAACATTTTCATAAAGTTCAAAATCAGTACCTTTTAGCCATGTCTTAACTCGGTTTTGGTTTCCTCGATTTTAACTTTCATTATTTCAATATCTACCGTTTTATTCATAAATTTGTATGAAAAAATAAATCTGGATTTTAAGGAAAATTTTAATCTTATATGCATCCTAGAGAGGTAGGAAACATAGAGATTTTTGACAAAAATGAGTTCTGGATTTAATTTTAAAGTAAGGTACTTCCTGTTAGACACTGAGGGATACTGAGACGAAGCATGGCCTTTATGATTTTTGAAAATAATTGAAAAATATAAATGCATGTTAAACACCACCAATGGAACTATGTTAGTAAATGAAAACAAAATAATATTGCACAGAATAAATTACACAAAAAAAGAAGAGGGAAAGAAACGAGAAAAATGTATCTCGTAATTGTCATCAATTATCTAGAAAATAACTAAGTCAATAATTTTGAGATGTGTTTGGTCCGTTGGTTGCTTAAAGCATGAAAATCAAGTTTGAATTTTGAAAAAATTTGATTGAATCTAGGAAATTTTAATTTTTGATAATTTTTGAAAAAGCGAGATTGAAAATTTTAAGTTGACAAAATTTGACTACTTCTTGACAAAGTGACATTTTTAGGATTTTTTGACAAAATCGATAATTTTTTGTTAAAAAATAGGAGTTGATAAAAATCAAATTGACAAAATTTGAAAAAATATTTGCGTTTTGATCCAAGCCTAGGGATAGGTTGACATATGTTCCTAAATTCGATGGGAGTTGGTTAGACTTGTTTAAAGCTATCCGAATACCTTGAAGCGAGAATTTAGGAAATTTGATTAATTTTAACAAATGTTAAAATAGGGGATAACATCACGCTATCCCCTTTGATGATTTTATTTTGGGTTGATCCTAAGAGTTTAGGGGCTGAATGATACTAATGGAAAGAAGACTTGATAAAGGTTAATATAAAAATATTATAAAATTCTTTGAAAATCGCTTTCTAGAGGAAATAATTTTTGAAGTTGGATTTAGTACGACGATTACAGCATGCCAGGGGAAAACGTGTAATGGACTTTCAAAAATCATACCCAACTTATTAGAAATCATTAAATAGCAAACAACAACCTTCAAGAAAGAAAATTTCATGAGCTTTTTAGGAAAATTATTTTAAAAATTCAAAAAAAAATTTTGATAGTCCAAAAATACCTAAACAGAATGTAAATAGCTGATTCTAGGGGTTCTATACAGCAATAGTTCAAAAAATCATATCTCCCTAATCTACAATGATTTAAGGATAAACAAGACATCATTGAAAAGATAATTTGATGCTTTTTTAGGGAAAAATATAAAAAAATTCATAAAAATTGTTTAATGTTCAAAAATGATTTTTTAAGTTGAAACTATGGTGTTATCAGGACAAAATAGGGGTTTTTCAATTTTCTCAGACTTCTTAAAGCTAAACTTGAGTTTTAGACATTTGAATGTTTGAAATAGTGGGGGGTCAGTGACAATGGCTTTAAAGGCTCATTTGCGCAATCTTAAAGTAGTTTTGGATGATGGAACAGCCTATTAACCATACCACTAACGAGGGGCTCTAAATAAAAGATCAAGGCATAAACAATTTTGGACACTTAAATGGACATTTTATTATTTTTTTTGAAAACAAAACATTTAGCCTCAATAAACCTTGAATGCAAACATGTAAAGCTTGATTTTTCCCCAAGATTGGAAGACCAATAGAAAAAAACCTTAAGTTAATATTAATCTCCATTTATTGAAGTTAACATAGCCTTAACTTGGGGAGGTTTAAAAACAACTTTTTTATTTACAAACAACAAACAAGCATTTTGACAAACATATGATAAAGTAAACATGGTTTTCATGATAATAAACATGGGAAGCATGTTCAAATGTGTAAAGATGACATTTAAACATGAAAATGGTGACAAAAATGGAAAGAAATGAACATGAAGATGTATGGACATATTAGTTTCATGAATGACATTGAGAGTTATGCCATGAAAATGATGTGAACATGCTTGTATAAAGAAGAAAAACTTGCTGGAATTTTAAGACAGCGTTAAAACATGCTTTTAAAATGAACCAAGCATAAAAATATGGAAAAACATGGTAAAAAAGTTAACAAAGCATTAAAAATCCTAAGTCTACCACAACCAAAGCCACAAAATGCATGAAAAACTTAAGATAAGGTCATGGTTAGCATGTTAAGGTTCATTAAACCAATGAAAATGAAAAAACAAGTAAATGAGAGGTGAAAGGATAAGAAATATACCCCAACAGCTTTGAGAACCTCGTTGGTAAAGTTAAGCAACAAAGTTTCTGAACTTATAGCTTACTTTTTTTTCCTCCTTTTGCTATAGATGAGCAAAAAAGGAATACACAAAGAAAAACTTAATGGATTAGTATCAAAGGAAGGGGATTGAAGAAGAGAAAAATGTGAAATGAAAGATTTTATGAGGGTTTTGGAAGGCTAAATGCGGAGCTATGGGAAAAGAATTTTTCCAAGGTTGGTCGTTAATATGAGAATGCGTGTAATCCATTTTTGGCTAAGCTCATAACATATCTTGTGTAGGATTTAATCTCAGCCATCAAAAACTTAGCCAATGTAGGGAATTTAGGACATTGAAAGTGTATAATATAACGAGTCACTGTACCAAAAAGCAACCTTTCAACATTTGATTGATTGATGTATAGCTTTAGCAGCAGCAACAAACCATGCATGAGCTGATATAGTGAGCAAGGTCAAGCTTGTCCTTCATCAATCCATATTATAACATGAAATACCTTTGTAACAAGCTTAATGGACCATGGGAAAATGTTATAATCCAATATTTAAAGCCCAAAAATGAAGTCTGTATGATTTTTAGGAACTTGTGTCTGATTTTGTATGATTTTTGAGACCAAAGTCATGACCAAATTGATATCACGGTGAAAAGTTGTGAAAATGGCACGAATAAGGAAAATTTTATCTTTGAACATCGATACTATGCTTCTTGTTTAGATACTTAAAGCAAATGATATTACGGTGAAAAGTTGTGAAAATGGCATGAATAAGGAAAATTTTGTGTTTGAACATCGATACTATGCTTCTTGTTTAGATACTTGAAGCAAATGTTTTACTCAGGTATTGGTACAATGAAGCTGGTATTGATACCTAGAGCTTAGTATCGATACCATCACTCTTTGTATCGATATTGGCTGGCCAAAAATGCATTTTAAGCTACTGGACGTCTGGTATCGATACTACAAGTTAAGTATCGATACTCAAGGCCAGGTATTGACACACTAACATGTTGTATTGATACAACATGTGAAATTTGACCTTTTATTGATACGTTAAGGCCATTTATATTGATTCCTACTCATGTAAATATGAATTTCACCCACCTTTGGCTCCCAAACACCTTACCATGGCTAGGAATGATGGATGACTAATCCGTACTTGCTCAAATAACCTTGATGACACATTGAATAATGACATTTGATTTTTTTTTTATATTTTTTAATATATACCTAGGCATTTCAAACATTCCCTAAAAAAATTTTTTTGCCTAGTGCCGTGTTGCCAAATAATGTCTGGCAACGTGGCACCTGACAGTTGTCTCCATTTTTTATTTTTATTATCTTGTTCTATTACCTTTCCTTTAAGTTCCAAGATGCCATAAATTGACCCAGATAAATTAGGATGTCTACATACTTGATTATATTCATATTTTAAAATTATAATATTAATACTATCCTAACATATTAGGATACAAATCCCATATCAAAGTAAACAACACTTTAATCATCTAGGGCCTCAACTATCAGAATCAATTTTTCATACGAGCTTTTTGTACATAAATATGAGATGGGTGGGTTAAGAAGTCACCATCGATATTTTTAGGCTAGATATGATTGGTCATCTATTAAAACCATTCACTTAAGAGTTATGAAACTCTAAACAAACAATTTTACGACTTGTGCAATCCAGAGATCAATAAAATTGGGCTCAGAAGTTGGTTACAACATAAGTAAAGACTCAATCCTTCTCATAATGCCAGTACCATTGTACTAACTAGTCACACATATCCGAATTACATTTTACTTAGCTTCAATTATTCAAATATTCAAAACTAGTTTCCTTTTTTGTTTATAAAAACAAATATATTTCAAGGAAAAAGGAAAACATGTATCTTGAAACTCATAGTGAGTGCCCATGAACGCAATCGAATATTGGTCCAGGACTAGCTTAAATCCATAGCATGATTGGGAGCAAAATGTTTTTACAAAAGGAAATATATCATAAAGTACATGGCTCAAAAATATTTTCATAATAGGTATAAAGTCAAAATTATTTTTAAAATTTGACTCTTTTAAAAAGATATTATGAAATAGGAAATAGGGATTAAATTGAAGAAAGTAAAACTTTGAAAATAAGCATAAGAATCAATTTTTTATTAAATTTTTATTAACTTGAGAGCCTTGAAGTAAGCAACTAGAAACCTAGTATTAGACATTCCTAAACCTATAGACTCTATAAACAACATTTTCGGAATCAATTCTAAGGCATCCAAGTACCTCGAAATAGCTTACACCAAAACCTAAAGAAACCTAAAAACACTTGATAGCTTTGATATTTCAAGCTCTCTGAATTTATTCCAGACTATTATGATCATGAAAAATTGTAGACTGAAATTCTTATAAATGCTGGCTAAATAGACATGATACTAAAAATACTCAAAAATCCCAAAAAATCATTTTTGAAGTTTATTGAATTTTTTAATTGGACATTATTGCTTTGCATGACATGTTTGAATAGTTTACATTCCATATTTGTTTTTGACTTGTTCAAAACTTTTACCAAACGAACCATATATAGTTGGAAAGCTTATTTATCCTATTTTAATCTAAAAATATGAGAAAAATCTAAATAGTGGTTATCTCATTAAAAATAGCTTGCTTTACAACTTAGGTTCTAAAAAGAGCCATCTGAATAGCTCATGTTACGAAATTTCTTTTGGGCATGTCTGACCATAAAATTGGATGTCAAAGCCTATTATGTTGCCAATTCACTAGGGATTAAAAAAAATACTAAAAAATTAATACTCCCAGAAACATAGATAAGAATATTTCTTTTGTCAAAACTACTGTGTTGGAAAACTGTAGTGACTTAATAACAACACATGTGCATGAATACTTACTGCCAGTTTTCTAACTAGCTTCTAGACATTCGAGCATCTATTAGTTGAGCTAAAGACATTCTTTGCATGTAAAAGGGATAGAAACACCAAAAATTTCTAAGCGACTGAACCTAGAACTCTAAATGCCACTATCAACAAAAAACTTCAGAATTACTTAAATGACTTGTTTTTGTTGCATTTATTTATATTCATTTATTTTAAACAAAATGAGAGGCACGCCAATGCCACTTAGTTGTGTGCTATAACCAGTAACCAAATGACTCTAAACATCAATATTAAACACACCTATACTATCTCTAATGGCTCTCATCAATGCTCTACAAGTTTAGTTTACAGAGTAGCTAAAAATACGTAGAAAATATTGTTCTATAGCTCCTTATTAGCTCTAACTTCAAGCTTTTATTTAAATGTCCCCAAGTTGTTTTCGAAAAAACTTATTTAATGGAACCATGCCTCAACTTAATCATGAATTAAATGAGCCAAGACTTAAGCTTAGGGTTCTTTTATGAAAACACAAACACTTTAAATAAGCATTTTAACAAACATGTAACATACTACTTATTTTTATTTGCTAGCATCTAATCAACCACAATCCTAAACACCAAAATCTAGCTTGGTCAAATGTATAAAAGCCAAGGCATGGTCATCTATGATTTAATTCTCATCAACTTACAAAGAAAGCATAAGAATTAAGCTTGATCACAACTCAATAGCATGTTTATCACTTTAAATTAAGATTTCAATTATTTAAGCTTTGATCTAAACATAGAAGCTCATGATTTTATCAAATTAAGTCTACATTTCAGCTTACCTAAGCTCAATCTAAACTTAAATCATTAAAATCTTGCAAGATCATAATCAGCTAAGCTAATTACAACATGATCTAATAAATCTAAGTTGGTCGAACCTATTTAGCCATCATTAACTTGTTTGAAACATCAATTGAGCTCACAAGCTTTGGATTTCATCTTTAAACCACAAGATCAACTCAAAATACTTAGATCTTAGCTTTATTAAGCTCAAAACATCAAAATCAAGCAAAATGAAAATGGCCAAAATCTAGATCCCAAATTGTTCCATGTTCAAAATCTAGGGTATGTTAAATATCTTGATTTCAAGTTTATTTCTTCAATTAATCAACAAATCATGCATTAATATTATAAAACTGAACTTAAACCTAGCTCAAATCAAGAAAATAACATCACATCATCAAATTCAAGCATCGCCAAAACTCAAAGAACAAACATTTAAGCTAGCTAAATTCAATAGCTGAAAATTAAGAAGATTAAGTAAGAAAGTATCCTAACCAAGCTTTCTTTCCTCTAAGAAGATGAAAGAATTTGAGAGAAAATTCCAGATATTTTTCTAATGATATTGATAGCCAAACACCTTAAATGACCATTGTATCCTTACTTGATAAATGAGCTAATTCTCATATTGATCACATTTTAGAATTGGCCAAGCATGTATTTTAGGGACTAATCTACGAATAATTTTTTTCATCCAATTAATCATGAAATATTCTCATAAAAATGCAATTGGATGTTATTTTCCATAATAAAATATCTATTAACAACTTTCTCTTAAAAGCTTTAGAATTTCTTATCCTAAACCTCTTGGATTAAGCCTTCAAGAATTCTCAACACCTTCATTCATAAAGTCTTTTTGTGACCCAATTTTGATTATATTTTCTTGACCTAAAGTTCGTATTCAATTTCATTTTGGTTTAACCAATTTTGAAATCTAAGCTCTAAAACTCTTCTAATTTAAAAATCTAACTCTAGATAATAAAATTGACATTTTACAATTAACTTTGCCTATAGTTGGTTTTTTGTTCATTGTTGACTTTTTATTTTAACTTCTAAAACAAGTCTTTTTTTTCCATCCAAACGACCTCAATAACCACTCTAATTACTTCAATAAGCATATACCAATCAACTTTTGTCATACTTGGATTTTGGGGACTCGTCATATGGTTTTCCAAATCTAGCACTTACCCTCTAAATTAGACAATTAAGCTCAAATGTCTTATTAAGCTAAGCCCATGAAAACATTCTGAAACCTCAACTAGACCTTGCTATCATCAATAGCTCATTTAAGGTTACCCAAACTAAGAAAATTCCAATTAACCCTTAAATTAAGAAAGAGTCAATTAGGAGCATTGACAAAATAGGGTGTCTATAAGTACAATATTATTAATATAAACATTAAAAGAGTAATATTTATTAGTAAAATACTAAAAATATTTATACTAAGCAATGATTTTTTAATTGATTTATTATTTATACTTAAACAATATTAATAAAAAAAAATCAATCAAACTGCAAAAATACTAAAAAAAATTAACTTTAAAGACAAGTTTTTCACAAAAATTATAGAGGGACTTGATTGAATAATAAAATTTAAAAAAAAAGTGAGAAAAATCACGTAAAAATAAATTGAACATTATAGTGCTTAAGTATTAAAAATGGATTCCTTTTAAGGCTTTCTATGTTTCATAGAAAGTGATTTTTAGAAAATAATTTTTGTATTTTTTAATGTTTGGCAAATTTTGACTAGTCAATAGAAATAATTTATTGATCAACTGAAAATGAAATTTCTTTTTTTTTTAAGATTATCTTTCAAAATTAAAAAGAAAAAAGAGCTAATCCATTAATAACGGTACTCACCAAACTCGTGAATTTAATTTTACTCAAATCATATTTTGGACATGATTTTATCCTCGAACTTAACTTGATTTGAAACCATGTATTATTATGATAATAAAAACTACTTTATTTAATTTTAATTAAAATAATTTAAAATTTTAAAATAAAAAGTCTTTAATATTTTACTCTTAAATGTTTCTTGAATATTAAAATAAATATAAATATTTTTATATTTTAACAATAATTTATTAGTATAAACAAAACATAATATTAAATAATTTTTTATAACAATATCATTATTTTAATAATTTTTGAATAATTTCTTAATATTTTAAGATTATATCAAAATTTGAAATTTCGAAAAATATAAGTACAAAAATTTTTCAAAATCATTATAGAGAAACCAAAATAGTATTATGGCATAAGTACAAGGACAAATGGCACCATTTAATCTTCT
>JBBYHL010380569.1:0-20192 GCA_038381835.1 Adansonia madagascariensis
TTCATCAAATGAGTAAGTATTAGCATTAAAAGATACCTTGGGCTCATCATGAGCCATGAGACATAGGTTGGCCACCTTCTCATCATCATTATCGGATGTGTCACTATCACTTTATGTGGCTACCACAACCTTTTTCTTTTGCTTCTTCGGGTTTGATTTCTTCCACATTGGACATTCAAATTTTATGCATCCCAGTTTCTTGCACTCATAGCAAATAATTTGTTCTTTCTCTTTCTTGCTTAAGTCTTCTTTCATCATTTTTTTCTGAGAGATCTTCTTGCTTTGTTCATTCTCATGAGTTTGTTGAATCTTTTTGTGAACATGGCCATTTCTTCATCTTCCTTAACCTTTTTATCATCATCACTAGGAGTGGTTGTTTTAAAGGCAACACTTGCCTTCTTTGATGGTTTTTGTCCATGCTTGATCTTCATCTCATAGGTTAGAAAAGAACCTATGAGTTCATCCAAAGATAGTGTGTTAGGATCTTTGGATTCTTCAATTGCTGTCACTTTTGCCTCCCAAGGCTTGGGAAGACTATTAAGGAGCTTCTTCACCATTTCTTTATTTGGATAGGTCTTTTCAAGTGCCTTCAACCTGTTGATGAGTCCGTAAACCTATCTGACATCTCTTTGATGGTTTCATCTGTCTTCATCTTGAACAATTCATAGTCAAGTGTTAGCATGCTTATTTTGGATTCCTTGACTTTATTTGTTCTTTTATGTGTGGTTGCTAACTTATCCCACACTTGCTTGGCATTGTCACATAGTAAGACTTTATTGTACTCACTTGGACCAAGAGCACAAAATAGTGTGTGTGCATGGCCTTGGCATTTAATTATGCCATTTTGGTGTCTTATTCATCCCATTCTTCTTCTTCCTTTGGCATAACACAATCTCTAACTCTCTTCTTTGGGATGAGTGGTCCATTGACAATGATCTTCCATACTTTATAGTCGTTTGCTTGCATAAAGAGCCTTATCCTTGTGTTCCAATATAAGTAGTTGTCACCATTAAAGAGTGGAGGTCTCATGATGGAATGTCCTTCAAGTCCTATAGCATTTGCATTTGTCTCAAATGCAATGAGACAAACTTCAGCTTGGCATTTCAACTCTTGTAGGCTTCTTGAGGCTTTGATTAGCATGTTTGCATTCTCCATTTTTGATATATCAAGGATCTTTCCTTAAGGTTGTGAAACCTATAGTTAAGACCAAAGCTCTTGATACTAATTGTTAGCTCAAAGGAAAGATTAAACCAAGAGGGTGGTGAATTGGTTTTACAAAAACTTGATAAATTTGAAGTAAATTGAAAATTAAAAATAAGATAAGGATAAGAAAAACAAACAATCAATGTATAGAGGTTCGGTCCTTTAACTCGGCACCTACGTCTTCTCTTCTTGGTACTTTCTTACCAAGGTGATTTTCATAATTCACTAAACAAATTGTTACCTTTAAGGCGAAGGTATAACCTTGCACCACTATCTTTTAAGGCTTAGATAGAACCTTTCAATTTCTTTAAGAATTCTACCATAAATTCTAAAATATTTTCACTCACTTTCACACAACCCCTTTTGTGATATGAATGAAGTATTTTGCAAATAGATTGAACCTCTAGTAGGTAGAAGTTTGCTGGAATTTAAGTATAAGATGAATAAGATACAAATAGGCTTGAAGAATATAAATTTGATACAAGTAGAAATGAAGAATTTGATGATTTTTGAGCTTTTGTTGTTCAATGATTCAATGATTTTTGTATCTCTATTTCTTCAGCTGTTGGGAACCTCCATTTATAGCTGGAAATTGATTCATAGACGTTGGGCATTTCATATGGTGGTTGGAGAGCCGTTGTAGCCTTCATAAAAGCTTGTTTTCGTTCAGTCTCGCGCTATAATATCGATACAATACCAATAGTATCGATACAAGAATAAAAAAGTGCTTGTTACAGCTTGTTGTATCGTTACAAGGAGTTGAGTATCGATACTAAGCAATCTGTATCGATACAAACAATCTTGTATCGATACATTTAAGAGTTTTAGCCAAACCTTAGCTACTACCAAGCCTTGTATCGATACACATGGGGTGAGTATCGATACCAAGCAGGCTGTATCGATATATACACACTTGTATCGATACATTTAAGGGTTTTTAAGCATAGTATCGATACATTTGTTCTTTGTATCGATACAAACCTTCAAAAATATTTGTAGAATAATTTTTGTTGGCTTAAACAAATCTAAAAAATTATTCTAAGTATAAATATACATTTTGGAGCATATACATTTTTGACAAATTACAAACTTAGTATTTTTCAAAATGCTTTTCGATTTAAACACAAATACCAAGTTAAGCATTAATTTAGCTTAAGTTGTTTGTTACATCAAAACCGAAATCAAAGTTAACAGTTTGTGTCATATTGAAAGTATTATATATTTATATCAGTTTTAATACATTAATAATTCGTTATAGATTTTGACACATTGGTCTATTCATGTCAAGTTTTAATTAATTTTACTTTGTTTTATTCGTGTTGTTTAATCATGTTGTATCCAAAATTTTTAGGTCTATATTAGAGCTGTTTAAGGGTTAGACTTGGGTTTCATTTTATAATATTTTATTTAAATTTAATTGTAAAAATATTTAAATATTAATAATTTTGACCTTTAATTCTAGGTAAGGAATTCAAAAAACTTCTTGGCAATGGCTCATAAACATCTCTAGATTTAATTAAAACTATTCAAATAATTTTCAATTTAATGTCATATATCACGTAATGATTAGGAGTTATAGTTTTTCAAAATTAAATTTAGTAATTTTAAATATTTATACTTTACTTTAAAAATTATCTCTAAATAAAAATATTTTACATAATTTATTATAGTAATTTAATTTAAACTTTAAATTCATAAACAAGGGCAAAGCTAGTCAATTTTTTTTTTAAAAAAGTGTAGTTGGTACCATATTAATATTGATTGATACGTATCAATTTTAAAATAAAATAAAACAGTATTCATAGCATATTGTATTTTTTTAATTTTTGTATAGATCCACACCTGCCGATAATTAACGATTCTACCGTTGAAAGGGCTTATGAGTTTTACAGCCAAAGTGCAGTCTAGAGTACGTAGCTATCCGTCCATAGGAAGAACCTCAGCAGCTTCTTTTGTAAGGAACTGGGAATTCCAACCCAAACTTTTTTTTTTTTTTTCTCAACGATATTGTACAAACCGTGCCTTTCTTGGCTCTTGTCTTTGGTAAGAATCATTAGAATGGAACTTGACGGTGGCATCCCTTCAAATTCTTGCAGCGTAACTAGCAATTCTCCCATGTACTACACGCCATGGTTTGCGCACCGCTCCAAGCACCACATTTTCAGAAAGTGGGAGAACTAACTTCTCTGCTATCAAATCAACGAGTATTTAACCAATCTGATTCTTCGTTCGAGCAAGCCATTGCAAACGTCTAATTCATATATCATATATACATATATATAATTAGCAAGTCATCGTGAAATTAAGAAAGAAAAGTTTATAGCTAGCTGGAGATTTCCAGAAGACAAAAGATGGAGATCACCTCGGCTTGAGGTCTCGGACTAATTATACTAGCTAGCAGCATCAAAAGGATGTATTCATGTGCATAGCAAATACAATACTGATCAGGGAAAAAATAACAGGAGACAACGATGACTACTAGTTCTAAGCCAACAATAGCTGAAAAGGAGAGAATATTAATTTTATTTACTGTTATATATATATATATATATAAATAACGAGGGAGAACTTTAAGAGTTTTATTTTTTTTTCAATAAATATAATACATTTAAAAGGTTTCTAAGATTTTATAATTTGAATATTTACCTAACAATTGATGCATTCTTTTGCTTAAAAACTAGTTTAAATCCCATGTCTCCAAATCAAAAATTATGATTGTAATTGATTATAATGACAAAGGAAATTCTAATCGAAAATGATGCCATTTCGATGAAGGGAAAACTGGGATGGAAGAACCACAGTTAGTTATAACTAACCTACATGACGTGGCAATGAACAAAAAGACTAATGAGAAGAAGTTATTTGCCACAAGCAGTGACCAAAACCTACAGTTTTTTCCTCCCTAGATCAGCACCTGAGATGTTACTGTCATTCCGCCATGTGAAGTCTTCAATAAAAGAATCAAGATGTGGCAAAACTCATTAGTTGCTCAATTTCTTGGCAAACCGCCAAACTTCAGTTCACTTCAAACGACTAGTAAGCCTATTATGGGGCAAGAATGGGGCGGTGGATGTCAAACCCCTGAGCCTAACCTGTATGTTGTTTAGTTTGCCAATATTGAAGGCAAGGACTGGATACTGGAACATGGGCCATGGCATATACAAAACAACCAGTCATTGTGCACAAATCGGAGCCAGGAATGACAACTTTGGAGTTTGATTTGCAGAAACTGCTTATCTGGATTCACTTAGGTCACATTCCTCTTAAGCTCTACACTTAGAGAGGATTGCTACATTACTAGTGCACTTGGCACTCCATTGTAAATGGACAGTATTACAGCAGGGCAAAAAAGATTGGTCTATGCAAAAGCATGCGTGGAGGTTGTGGCAGATTTTGTTATTCCAAATTCTATTAATGTGGCACTAAAGGATGGATCTTTAGCTTCAATCCAAGTGGAAATCCCATGGTACCCCAAGAAATGCTATGCATGTTACATGTCTGGACATTGCCTATGAAGGTATGGGTTCCTAAAAGCAATCCTAATAGCAGCACAAGAAAGGAGCGACCAAAAACCCCTAATAAGTGAGGAGAATGTAGCTTGGGGAAGTAAACAATATGGCTACCCAGCAATAACAGGAATTGTGATGACAGAGTCACTAAATTGGATAGTAGTGGAGGGACGAATGTGCTTATAAGATCATCAAATAGGTTTGTTCCGTAGAGTCAGCAGAACCTAAGTCCTCTAATCAGGATAAGGAGCCAACATCCCCTACAAAGCAAAAGTAGCTGTTGTTGGAGTAGCTGACTTAATGAAAGCTTTGAAAGCCAAAAAGACGATCCAACTGGAGAGAGGTAAAAAAAAGTGCAACGGTCGTCTTAGCTACCTTAGGAAATTTACCTTCTACTTCAAATAGATGAATTGTTTAGTGTGGGATGTGAGAATGTTGAATAACCCCCTTAAGTAGCAAAATGTATATGGTAGAATAAGAAGTTGAATGCAGATATAGTATGCCTTCTTGAAACTAGAGTTAAAAAAAATAAGTTGCAGCCTACATTGACAGTGGTTTCAAGGCTGGAAGCTCCATCATAATTGCAGTACTACCTACAATGGAAGGATATGGGTTTTATGTAGGTTTCACATCCAGATGGATATGGTGGCCACCACTGATCAAAGCATTCCATGTTCCCTCGACTTGGAAAATTAGATGACTTACTTGACAGCCATTTATGGTAGCAATGAGGGCGGAGAGATGAAAAGGCTTTGGAAACACCTTGTTGAAATCCAGCAAACTGTTGCTAATCATCCATAGGCAATGGCATGTGATTTTAATGTTATTGCCAGCCCTTTTGAAAAGTTTTTGAATTTCAAGGTCAGCATTATGTCACTGCTGACATTAGAGACTTCCAAGAATGTCTGAATTTATTAGGGGCCTTTGACCGAGCCTTCAAGGACTTGCATTCACTTCGTCAAATCATCGGAATGAGGGGTTTCTAGCAAAAGAAAAAGGATAAGGTGATTGTAAATGACAAATGAATATTCAGCTTTGCTCACTTCTATGTTGAATTTCTTCCCTTATAAGTCTCAGATCAGTGTCCTGCACATTAAATTTAGTAAAACTGATTTTTCACCCCCAAAGCCCTTTAAATTCTTGAACTTTTGGACAAAAAGTCAAGAGTTTGTGAATCTGGTTGAAAGCTCCTGGAGAGTTTTTGTTGCAGGCACCAATGGTTAAGGTTTTTCAAAAATTGAAGAGGCTAAAAGGTGGTCTAAGGAAGCTTAATAGCTCCAGTTCTGGGAATATTACTGCAAAAGTTCAAGAAAAGAGGCAGGAATTGGAAGTCGCACAAATGAGCACATTAAACTTGAATTCAGATGCATCTATGGTGGAAAAGGAGAAAATGCTCCATTCTGAGTATGGGGAGTTGCTTACAGCAGAAGAGAGCTACTGCAAGCAAAAGTTAAAGTATCAAATGGATTCAAGAGGGTTATCAGATTACTTCCTCTTTCCATAGCATGCAGTAACAGTCAAACACAGGAGAAATGCTATAAAGATGCTTGTTGATGAGGAAGGACGCAAGCACAAGTTAAGATGCTTGTTAATAGGCTACTTTCAAAAGCTCACGTGAACGACTGATTGAGAAGTTATTGGATGGTCAGCGCAGCTTCTTTAAGAACTACTTCAGCTTGCTTTGAGCGATGAGGCCTAGGATGAAGTTACAAGGCCAGTCAGCAGGAAGGAGGTCAAGCAAGCTATATATGCTCAGAATAGTGAGACGGCTCCTGGGCCAGATAACTATACAGCCTATTTGTTCAAAATTGCTTGGTCTGTTGTTGCAGAGGATGTAGTGCTGTTCTTCTTTCAGACAAACAAAATGCTACCTGCTTTTAATTCAATTATAGTGGCCCTTGTTCCCAAAAAACAGAATCCTGGTAGCAATAACGATTACAGGCCAATTTCATATTGCTCTTTAATTTACAAATGCATTACTAAGATTATGGTAAGCAGGATAACTAAGCGTCTCCCCTTCATTGTAGCAAAAAGTAAGAGTGCTTTTGCCGATGGTAGAAGCATCAGTGATAATATTTTGCTAGCACAGGAACTTGTTAAAGGCTATAGCAGATCAATCCTCTCTCCTCGTTGTGCTTTCAAGATTGATTTGTAGAAGGCTTTTGACATTCTCAACTAGGATTTTAGGTTTGTTGTCTTATCAACCATGGTATTTCCTCAACGGTTCATCTATTGGATTGACAGCTTCATGGTTAAGCCTTACTATTCCATCTCTCTTAAAGGAGGACTAGTAGGCTACTTTAGGTGAAGTAGAGGGATTAGACAAGAGGATCCTCTATCACCCTATTTGTTTATATTAGCCGTGAATGTCCTTTCTAAGATGCTGAACTTTGCTGTTGCACATGGCATATTCGTTTGCCACAGGATTAGACTAACGACATCTAGCTTTTGTTGATGATTTACTGGTTTTTTTCTAAAGGGAATCTGAGGTCTATTGTTGGCATCCATTGTGTCTTATAGCAATTTTATTTCTTCTCTGGGCTACAATTAAATTCATCCAAGTCTGAGGCTTATTCCTTTGGCATACTAGATGCTGAACTTTAGGAGATGCAAAATCAAACTGGATTTTCATGGGGGAAGCTACCTATGAGGTATTTGGGAGTACCCTTGGTTATAAGGAGAATAACAGAAAGGGATTCTGCTCCCTTGTTAGAGAAAATCTCAGCCAAAATTCATTGTCGGGCAGCTAGGAAGTTATCATATGCGGGCAGGTTGTGATTGATACGGTCAGTTTTGTTTAATTTGCAGAATTTTTAGTGCAAGCATTTTATTCTTCCAAAGCTGTCTTTAAAAGGGTCAATCAGTTATGTTCCAGGTTCTTTTGGAAAAGGCAAGATCATACAATTAGACAGGAAAAAGTGAGTTGGAACCTAGTATGCAGGCCAAAGAAATAAGGTGGTTTAGGCTTGAGAGACCTGGTAAGCCGGAATCAGGCTTGTATCTTACAGCAAATTTGGACCATTCTAATTCAGGGATGGTCTTTGTGGATTACCTTGATACAAGCATATGTACTATGGGGAAAGACATTGTTGCAAGCACCAGCCTTATAAAATTATAGTTGGAGCTGGAAGAAGTTGATAAAGATGAGAAATCTTGCCTTGCATTTTATAAATCAGTAAATAGAGCCACCAAGTTGGATTTTTCCAAGGCAGAAACTTCTAGTGAGTTATGTCTGGGATGAAATAAAAATAAGACAAGAAAAGATGCCAAGGGATAGACTTATTTGGCCCCCTCCTTTCATACCAAAGCATTCCTGGGTAGCGTCGATGGCAATGCTCAATAGACTGCCAACTAAGGATAGATTCGTTGCTCAAGGAATGACTACCGAGGTTTGCTCTGTCCTCTGCCACTGTGAACTGGAAACTAGGAACCATATGTTTTTTTTGAAAGTGATTATTCCAAAACCTTATGGAGGGAGGTGCTGCAATTATGCCAGATACAAAGACCTGTCATGAGCTGGCAAGAAGAACTACAGTGGGCTACCACCAAGCTGAAAGGGAAGTTTCTTATTTCAGTTGTGTTGCGTTTGGCATGGAATGTATATGTTTATCTGATATGGCAAGAAAGAAATAACAGGCTCTTCAACAGCACTCAGTCAATTGCACCAGAACTTCTAAGCGAGCTTAAGGAAGCAGTAAAGCTGAGATTGTATGAAGCAAGGAAACGAGAAGCTAGCCTTGTCAATGTCAGGATATGTGCAGCGTGGGCAATAAATCGAGAATAAAAAGTATTGACAGACTGTAAATAGTACACACACAGTATACATGTTGCAGAATTTTGCTCACTTGGATAAATGAAAATTAGCTTATCCAAAAAAATGACAAAAAAATGCAACAAGCAAATTATCTGGATTTAGGTAAGGGTCATCCAAATAATATAACCTTCTTAATATATTACTCGAATTCAAGGCTCTTGTCATTGATTGCAGCTACATAAAACACTAACGATTCTAAGCCGCAGTTTGTTTTGTCGATTTTGTTTGTATGAACCATGGTGCCTGTCTTCACTCGTCTTTAGCAGGGATCACCAGCCGTTGACGGTTCCTCATAATTGCTGCATACCATGGCTTGCACACATCGCCAGACCAAACAAATTAAGGAAGTAGGGGAACCAACTTTTTTGCTATCAAATCAACGTTGTTTTTGGTAAGATTTGCCCAATCTAGTTGTTCTTTCGGGCATGCCATTGCAATGCCTAATATAAAACAAAATATTAATTAGGAAAAGATGGAGGCAAAGGTAACCTCTCTAATGAAGGGTTAATTAAACTTGCTAATACTTGACAGCTAGCAGTTCTGTGCTAAGTTTTTATATGCATGGAAATAATACCCTCACAACTTCCTTATAGAGGTACTGAAAAATAATAAAGACTAGTATTAAGGAAATAATTATAGAGAGGAGAACATAAAAATAAAATTGTAGTACTAGGAAATATTAACTAGTAAATATATATGAGATATTTACGTTTTTATTATCATTATATAATTAGAGGCAATTGCAGATTCGAATTCCTACTACTACAATTAAACTAGGATTGAACATCTGAATTCACTTAATTTATTCAAAAATTTAAATTTTTAATTATTTGATTACTATCTAAAGATTATTATTTGAATCTAGATTTGATTTAAAGAGTAACATCTGCTGGATATCTAAATCTGCTAAATATTCAAATTTATTAAATCATTTTCTAAAAATATAAAACTAAACAATAACTAAATATGTAAATTGATATTCAAATTCGTAATCTATATAAATAAATTGGATTCGGATACTAATTCGAATATTTGACATTAATTTAACCAAAATTAAAGCAGATTCAGATAATAGATATATGAAGGTTCATATTGAAATCCGCTCTAAATCTATTGGTAATGGTAAATCTAATATTTAAATTCATAATATCTTAATAAGTAAAAAAAAAAGAAAAATCAGATAATATCATATATCTAAGTTTCTACTATCTATGTTCATCCTTCACAAATGCTAACAAATTCTTTGTTTTCTTATTAATAATTATTTATTATAATGACTATACATTATAAATACTTTTATGTGATGAACTCATTTTATAATTCTTTCCAATAAATAAAAAAAAAATTGTAGCTTCCTTGCTGCAGTACCGACGGATTCCTTTAACATTTAGGTATTTTGATTACATTTTTTGAAGAAAATCGATGCTATTGCCTTATAATTATTTATTATAATGATAATAAATAATTAAATATTTTTGTTTATTAGTTAATTTTATAATTCTTTGAAAAATTTTAAGAAACATATGATTGAATATTTATAATTTTTAAATATTCAAATATGAATCCACATAATTTATCTAAAAATTTGAATCTGTTTATTATTTGACTATATGAATTCACATCCAATTAAAAAGCAAGTCATCTGTCGAATAATCGAATCTGATCAATATCTGAATTTGTTAAATTATTTTTTAAAAAATAAAAATAAAAATATCAGAATTCATTATTCATATCAATAAAACATAGTTGGATATGGACAAATATCTGACACTATCAAATCAAAATCAATGTAAATTTGGGTAATAGATATCAAATGATTTGTATCCAAATCTTCTTTAAATTTATTGTGAATAGTAAATCTAATATTTGAATCCACAACAAACAAATTGAATAATGTCGGATATCTAATTTTTTTACTATCCAATGGCACCACTCACAATTTTTTAAAAAAAATTATTTTTTTATTTATAATTACTTATTATAATGATTATATTTATAAATATTTTTAAGTGATCAAACCATTTATAATTCCTTCAAAAAACTGAAATATATTTAGCTTTATTTTGTTTTAATATATTAGGTATAGATATATGATAATTTAATATCTTAATCTTTTTTTTCTTAATTAAGTTTCAGTCATTTCATTTTATAACTACTAATATTTTATTCGTAGCTCATTTCTTTTGCTAGGAAAAAAATAATAAAATATATTATAAACACTCAATAAAGATTAAAAGATATTTTGAAACGTTAAGATGAGTTTTTTAAATTGTTATAAATTTTACATACTTTTAAAAATATAACGTAGCTTTCCCCTTTAAATTAATAAATTTATCAAAGGTCATACTTTGTAAATTAGAAAATGAGACTCTATTGTCATTTAAGATAGGTTTTGATATCATTTGCAAGATCAACTTAGTGATCTAATTGTCATGATAATAAGATTACTAAGGTGTTTGTTTGGTATAACATTATAAATCACTCATATCTTAGATCACCATGTTTGGTATTAAATGAAAAACAGATTGGTTAAATAAAAGTTTTGTACCTTTAGTTTACCTTAATTCTCAATCTAGTATCTAAAAAAATTTTCAATCAAATTGGTACCTATACTTTAAGTCTATATATCATGTTAACCAATTTCATTTTCCATTTAAAAAAATTGATGTGGCTTTAATGGCTAGCAATATCCATTCCTGTGGCCTAAAAAGCCACATCAATATTAAAAATTTTTCCCTATTAAATTTAAACATATTTATAAGGAAAAAGAAATTCAATTTTCTTTTATTCTTCTCTACAAAACAATAGAATAACACCAAAGGAAGCCAAAATCGTTGTTTTGCTTATCACATTTAAAGGGAAAGTAAGGAAAAAGAGAAGAAAAGGGCGTAGGATTCTCTGAAGGAAGCTAAATCTCAATAGGATTTAAGGTTCTTGATAGTGGTAGCTTCATATTTTATTTTGTTATAGATTGTTTAGGTTTTTGTTTCTATTTTTTGTGAATTAAAGTACATGGATTTTTAGTTTTTCATGGATTATTATCTACATAGACTTCATGAATGCAATATCCTTAGCATAAAATACTTTACTTTTAGATCTTTGTATTCTTTGTCTCTGAAATGTTTGCTTTGGTCTTAGTTTTTCCTTCACATTAGCTTTCTTGAGTAGAAAATGTCTCTTAATTTTGTCCTTTCCCTTTTGTTCCCAAAAACTTATCTTTATATCCTATGGTATAAGGTATATTTATAGTTTTAGGGTTCATAAATATTTAAAGTAAATCACATACCTTGAAAAATCTGGTAGGTTCATATTTACTTTCTTCTACATTTAAAGTTAAACTTCCTAATTAATGAGTAGTTGAGGTAAACATGGTGTTTCCTATTTTGGCAGTTGTTGTAAGGTTAGAAATCACCTTATGGCTTTTTAAACCAGGCTGTAATTACAAATCATTTAAAACTAAAACAAAAAATATCAATCAATATTGGCATTAAGTTATTGCAAATCAATCAAAAAATGTACTTACATTGTGTATTTGCAAATTTTTCTTCAAACTAGTGTAGATACTAAGCCCTTGCATTATTTTCTTCCCTCTTGGTCCAACAGTACCAAACTTGCCTTCAATTGTTGCTTTGCCTTTCTTTTTGTTCACTACATCTATTTTGTTTACTGCTGGTGCTGATTGTGCTTTTAATCTTATTCTTACCTTAAGTACAACAACAGTTGGACCTGGTTTGGAAGTAACAAAAAATCCTGGTTATAGTTTAAGGCCAATAATTTTAATAAAAAATTATTAGAATAGATTTGGTTCAGAAGTTTATCTTGTTGTTAACCTTGATCTTGAACATACCTATCGCACCTCTTCCTCACCCCCTCATATTAGTATTTGTTTCTTTACTAGATTTGTCTATTGAGATTGTATGTTTGTACCTATTCCTCACCCCTCATACTTGGTGCTTCTCTACAGTCTTCACCTGCTGAACCTTTACCTTTTGCACTTCCTCTTCACCCCCTTACACCTCTTTCTCGCCCCCTTATACTAGGTTCATTTGTAAAAGCCTTAAGTATTTGCACAAATTGAGGTTTATCTTTAGAGGCTTCAGCTGAAAGAGGTTTTTAATCAACATTACTGGTTCTTAACTAGAAAAAAATCAAATTAATAACAAAATAGTAGGTAATACTTAAAATATAAAGGAAACAACAAATTCATAAACATATCTTACATGTTGATAATTTTTGTTTGGACATTTTATGAAGTTGTGGCTAAGGTGAAAATAGTTATTACACCTTATTCTCTTTCTTCTTCTTAACAAGTGTGTCCAACTAGCCTTACCTTCCTCTTTCAGTCTTTTTTTTTTTTGGTCGACTAGGTATATCTTAGGAGTGGGGGATCCATAGCACCCATGTTTGTATCTAGCTAAAACTTGTCACCTCTACTGCTGGTAGCACATAACTATACAACTTGACATATTGTTTAACCTTGTAAGCTTCTATAACATAGTCTTCAATTCTCTCGCCTAAACAGTATAACACATACTGCATATGGGCATAGAATCCTAGTAAGATCTCATGACCTACAATTGCATGTCCATCCATTAATATCAACTACATATATATTACCATGATATGTACTTCATATCCATCTACAATATTCCATCTAACATGGCAGTAAGAACTAAGTTCTTTCATTTCTTCTAACTTCCCACAAATCTTTGAACATAACAAAGTATTCAAAGACTCACAGTTTTTTTTTGTTCTTAACAATTCTATTCATGACATAGTACCTATTTTCTTTAAATATAGAAATAATAGACATATGCCTTGCTTCTATAATTGTAGCATTAAAGGCCTCCGCAAAATTATTATCCAACACATTAGAATGACATCTATTACAGAAATAAGCCCTAGAACAATGTTTAAGGTTATTGTTAAGAATGCTTACCAAAGCTAATCTTTTTAAATTAGCGTAATGTAACATTCTTATTGAAATTTGCTTCATATGTTAATTTACAACAATGCCAAAACAAGATGTGCAGATCATTGCCTCTATTTTCAGCTTTCCAATTTACAAAGTAACATCTTGCGTAAAATCGATGATTAACCTTAGGTAGCAACAATGATATCTCATCCGTTAAACCTTGCTTGAAAAAAAAATAGTAAGAAATCCATATTGACTTGATTAAAAAATTAAAACATAAAAAAGAGTTTGAATTTTTACCATTTGCATGTCACTCATTATAGTGAAATCCATCACCATCTTCAACTTAAAATCACTCTACATATTATCAAAAAACCATCTCCATGTGTACTTTTTTCTACTTCTACCACAGCCTATTTTATAAGATAAATTTGGTCATTAACATCTCAACCTACAGCTGATAAAAGCTAACCTTTAAAAGCTTCCTTAAAAAAACAACTATCAAAGTGGATAATATGTCTACAAATTGTTTAAACCTATTCTTAAGGGTACTAAAACAAACATAAAATCTTTTAAACTTATGGGTTTTTATTAGGGTTGGCATTTCAATTATAAGCTCTACATTAGATTGGAAACTATCTTTCTAAAAGTAGAAGCATAATCATACAGTCTATTGAATTCATAAACTAATTTACCATTGATTTGTCTTAAGGCCAACTCTTGGCTCTACTATAGACACTTACATTGAGATCAACATTTAACTCCTCCTTGGCAAGTCTTTACATTTCACATAACTTCAGCTTAGGAATTATTCTTAACTTATGAGGAAAATGCTTCCTTACAAACCTATAGTTAGCCTTTGAGTTAGAAAAAGTACAGAGCACTAGGGTCACTTATGAAAGTTTTAATCTTGAAGAATCCATCATTATTATCTTTTGATGCAAATATGAGAAATGGATAACCCTTTTCCTTACACCTTATTGTGGTTCTATTTTTCTCATTCCTATGAAAATTAAAGTCAAATCTCTTAGCCATAACATACTTGGACAAAGCTTCTTTAAATTTCTTTGCCCTTTAAATATCATGCCAACTTCAAATCTAGGCACTAGGTCTGAGGGATTAAGGAAAATCTTCTTGCTTTTCTTGCACATAAGCTAACCATCATCACCACCTTCATAACTACCATTGTCAGATGAATCTAAGCATTCAGTCTCCCCCTACTAGATTTACCTTATTTGTTCTCTTCTTTAGTTCTACATTCTCTTTCTTTTGCAATTTTCTTATTCTTTTTTACTTCATTTTGGACCCCTACAAAATCTATCTTTGGTGGGATATCAGTAAGAGTGAAGTTACTATTTTTCTTTTTCTCGCTAAATTATTTATTATTTACCTTAATTTTCCTAATCTCCTTCTTTTCCCTATCTGAAATCCACTCATCCTCTAAAAGCCTTCCTCATCACTATTATCTGATTCATCACTGACCTTATTATTGCTACCATGGGTCCCATCCACATTATCATCATTTATTGAGTAGGTGTAGGACCTAGTTTGATGCATCATTTACTAGACTACTACTTGGTCCCCCTATAGTTTTTACACCAATTTCCTCATTTTTTCCACATCCCTAGCAACTTCCCAATGTGCCAAATTTGAAATTAATGAGACAAATTCTAAAATTTTAGTTATGCTAACCTCATGTTCCATATACACATGTATCTTCCTTGCAATTGTTATATGGTGTATCATAAAGATAAAAGAAGCATTATCATACACTACCCTTAGAACATTCTCTAAATCTTACCTCAGTTCAAAAGAAGAAAATCATCTAACAACAGCATGCCAGTTTTTTTAACCATTTCAGTTAACATTCTATAAGACAAAAAATCAGTATCAATAATCTATTCAATTATATTCCCACCAACATATGATAATTTTGGATCTTTCATAACATTCCCTCCTAAATGCATGCATAATTCATTCTTAAGCCAAGCTATAACATAATACTGCAACAGAAGTTTGAAAATTAATTACTTGTTCAAATCTTAATACACTATTGGGTAATAAAGTAAACACGATAATGAAAATAGGACCTAAAGCATACTACAGGTTTTTATTCACGTCTATCAAGCATAGGACACATATAAATGACCTTTGTCTGCCACACTACAGTAAAAAATAAAGCAACATAGTAATAATATTTGTTTTGATAAGAACATGACATAAACCTTTTATTTTATATTTCTTTACCTCGGTCGAAGATTCCTTTCCCAGAACCTACTCCATAGAATTTTCTTTGCTATTTAACAAAAAACCCTAAAAAATTAAAAAAAATTCCAAAACAATCATAAAAGAAATAAACAAAAACCCAAAAAATTAATAACAAAACTTTCTAAATCCCAAATGTTATACCTCCAACAATCATTTGTTACCCAACAATGAAACATGAAAATTATACCTTCAGTTATCGAATGTTTCTTACAAATAATTAAATATAATAAACCAAACCTTTTCATGCAAACCTTAAATTTTTTAAACTTAATCCCTTACAAATTGAATCATCTTCTCATCTTTTTCCTTACTCTGCCTTTGATCTAATGATGAAACAAAAGAAAAAATTGTTGTTTTATTTTTTTTACTGCATCTTTTTTTTCTAACAAAAAATGAATTTTAACCTTTTTTGTAAATATGTTTAAAGCTGACAGGGAAAAAATTTTAATGCTGACATGGTTTTTTTGGCCACATGGATGAGTATTATTGGCTATTAAAGCCATATTAGACTTTTCTAATAAAAAAGAAATTGGGGTACTGTGATAGATGGACTTAAAGTATAAGTACAAATTTCATCAAAATTTTTTTTAGGTATTGAACTGGGAATCGAGGTAAATTATAGGTATTAGATTTGTATTTAACCCAAACTAGATTATTAAGTACATAATATCCAAATAACCTTAAAGAAAGAAAGTAAAAAAATTAATTTTTTATTTGCTTATAAAACATTTTTCATTATTTTTTTTAGGTATAAATTTTTACTTTTCAAAAAATATTTTTAAGTAAAATACATCAAAACCTTATATAAAATAAAAATGCCTTTTGCCATGTGACCTTAGTGGGTCCAATGTTATTGACTTGGAAAATAATTTACTAGAATTAATCATTTTTATTTTGCATATTGGTCGAAGATTTTAGTGGGTATCAATTGTGCGTTCTAAAATGATTTTATAGAGTAAATTATGTATTCTAAAATGATTTTATTGCAGGTCATCTACATTCTTGTTATATTTTATAATGTTGATAGAACACATTATAGAGGTTTTTTTAGTATGATTGACAAGACCATTTGCCTCTGGGATTTAGATGGAAGAGAGCTGGAATCCTGGAAATGATAGAGGAATCTCTAAGATAACCATAATTGATGATGGTAAAAGGATCATAAACATACACGAAATGTTTGCTATACTATCGCTTGATAGGCAAGAAAAAAATTAAAAGATTAATTCAAAAGATAGACAAGATTACTTCATTTTCATTATCAAAAGACAATAAGTTTTACTAGTTTATATTATAAATTAAGAAATCCATCTCTGAAGCATTGAAAGTGATCCTAGACTCTGTCAACGTACAGAGGTCACAAACATATGCAATTTATATGCATAAATTTTTTACATACCTTATGATATTTTTAAGCCGTTTCTTTTAGAAATGGCATTTTAAAGCATTCTAGAATCACTAGTTAAAACCTCCCACCTAGGTAAGACATTTATAAATTGCATGTCTCAAATGTAAACAGACAAGAGAATAGTAGCAATCTTACCTTTATGATTTCAATACCTAAGTTTGTTAGCCTCATTTACATGGGCTCTTTTATATGTCCTATCAAGTGCCCTAAGTTCTACAAAAAAAAAATCAACTTTAAGACATAATATATAACAACAAAATGAAATCTTCTTTTAATTGACATATAACTGGAAACACTTCCACTGATCATCACTGCATTCCTGTGTCATTGGTTCAGGTTTCTTCAATAACATGGAATGAAAATGTAACAGGAGTTGAGGACAACATGAAACTATCAAATAATTGTTTTGTTAGGTTAAGCAAATTGCTTTTTTTCATAACTATTTTTAATTTCACGTGCAATTACATGTAGAAAAATAGTTGCCATATCCTCTATATCCATATTTTTTATTGGTTTGAGTTTATCAACTATTATTAACAGGTGACATAACTTACAAAATGCTATCTTATCCATTCTTGTATTATCTAAATATATAGGTCACTAGCAAGCATAATTTTGCCAATATTCAGTGATTTAATATGATGTCGAGGCCAAGCATCCCCAATCTATTCTAATGACTTATGGGCCTGTTTGTTTCTAGGCAAAAGTGTTGCTATAAATAATATGGTTAAATATAATTTTTCAAATAACTTCATTTCTGTAGTAAAGATAGCAAACCTTTGCAAATGTTTAAGCCTTAGGAATTAAGCTATTGTTGCATATAGTAGTTCTGAAAAGAATGCAAGTATGTTATAAACTGAATTAAGCTAATGGTCTAAAACATAATTGCGAAATTCATTGTAAACAATTTCATATAAATAAATATAATCACAAAATTTAATAAGATTGATGGTGTCCAAAGTGATGAATGCTCTTATTAAGAAACTAAAAAACAATCCTACAAGCTTTGCAAACAAATATAAATTAAAAATGAATAATATAAATAAAGAAAAAAAACTTAACAAAAATTGAAAAAGATGAAAGAAAAAAGTAGAACATTCTAGTAAAATTGAAAGGAATTATTAATTTCTCACCTATGTATGTATGTTTGTTTATAAATATTAAATTTGGAGGAATTTTGTGTTTGTCTCTTACTATTCTGATAAATTAGTAAAAATGATAATAACAAAGATTACGTGACAAAACATTCCCATCTTTTTGGATCGTAATCATATTACTCCTTAAGGTATTAATCTTATCACCTTAGTGATTTAAGACTACTGCCATATGAAATTCCTAAATCGTTAACAAACAAGGTTATGCGATTGCTGAATGCAAGTCACCCCAGGTTTTGGGATAATCATCCCATTCCAAACACCCAAAAAATGTATATCATCTGCTATCAATACCTAATTGTTCTCTTTTTGGTTAATGTTATCTTTTTAGAAGTAGTACTATTTTTTTTAAAAAAATTTTGTCTACGAATAACAACTAATTAGATGTAATTTTTAAATATTAGAATTTATTTGGTTTATCAACATTCACAATTGTTTTATTATTTGAATTTACATTTGATAATAACAATATCAATGGATATATCGAATCCACTAAATATTCACATTTGTCAAATTAATTTTTAAAAGATAAAAATAAAAATTAGATAAAAATTAAATATGTAAACCAATATGTGAATCAAATATCATATTATCTTTATAAGTAAAGCAGATTTAGGATTAAACATTACCTAAACTAAAACTAAAGCAGATTCAGATTAAGTAACTAAATGTTCATATCTAAATCAACTATGAGTTTATTGCAAATTATAAATCTAATATTTGAATCCAAAAATAATCTGGGTCTGAATTCATAAAAAATAATATAAAATATTTATTTTTTAACTATTTATTGACATCTTACCGTTGTCACCTAAATTTTACTTGTTTCTTCATGATAACTAGATAGAGATGGATCGTCTAAAAGTTATTTGGGTCAATAAAACTGGCGATCCATCTGTTAAGCTTAAAAAAACAAAATAAAAGTCTTATGGTTCAAGATTTTTTAAGTTTTCAAGAGAAACAATAAGAAAGCAAAAGAGGAAAATAAAAAATAAATAATATTAATTTAAAAGCTTTTTTCTCTGTTATATTATTACTTATTGTATTTGCAAATCTTTTTCTATTGTTCTCCAAATATTATCTTTATTTTTCTTTCATTTCTTGCAGCATAGAAATATATACTTAATATTTTTTCCTCATTTTACGATTTCAGTTGTAGCAACATAGAAATAAATTCTACTAATTTAAACTTGTTTAATTCACTTGCGTTTTGTTGTACTCTACTAGTACTTTCTTATGAAGTTACTAGTAAATTTGTGCATGGGCTGAGCCTAAGTATAAATTTTTATGACTTGATCGACTTAACCTGAGTAATTATTTATCTGATAAAAATATTTTTTATTTAAATTTAATTATAAAAAATATAAATATTAATATAAAAATAATATTTTAAAATAGTAAAACAGACCTACAAACTGGATTAAACAAAAGTTGAGCCTAAGTAAGGAATTAAATTTTCAAGGCCATGGTCTAGTAACGTATAGGTCTAGTTCGCAGCTTCATGGGGCTTTTGTGATGATTCACCATGCACTTCATTTTTGCTGACACCTTAAATAGTGTATATGGTCAACATAAAAAGCTTATTTATGTCGGTTAGTTGCTTGATATATTTAGATACATTTAGATATGTTCAAAGATTAAGTGTGGTTTCGAGATAAAAGTTTAGCAATCTAGATTGGTTTGGGTTTGTTCGGATTAATATTTATACAAAAAAATATTTAAATAAGAATATTTAAATAGTAATAAATGTAATAATAATTTTTAAATATTTTAATAATTTTAAATAATATAAAAAAGTTTTTAAGTCAGGTCAGAAACAAATTGAACTTAGACAAACAAAAATCTTTATTCAACTTGAGCCTAGATTGACTCAACCTGTAACATCTCTAGGCACATGAACCAAATTGCATGCCCTAAATAT
>JBBYHL010380569.1:20292-56465 GCA_038381835.1 Adansonia madagascariensis
TTTATTCAACTTGAGCCTAGATTGACTCAACCTGTAACATCTCTAGGCACATGAACCAAATTGCATGCCCTAAATATTCACTACTGTGAGCCTTTAGGTTCCTAAATAAAGTTTATCACTTTGCTGTACACTATTCACATACGAACAATCTTTTATTACATGTAGAAAGTTTTATTTGGGTTTATTACTATTTTGCTTTTAATTTGTTCGTGACCTATCACTTATTAGCTTGTATTTAATTTTTGTTCATCGCTTATATGGGCCATCTATCGCCTATATGGATTATTAGAATGTCCAATTGTATGATTTTTGAAAATTCAATTTAAAATTTGCAATAATATTAATATTCGTGTTTTAACATGGAAGTATTTAAATAATTTGAGGAATTTTTTTTAAAATAGAGTTTTATCAACATTTTTTTGGAGAAGTTTCAACCACAACATTGGAGAATATACGATGGTTAAAGATTCTGTAAGCCATAGTGATTTTAAAGCAAAACATATTTAATATTTAGCTTGAAGTAATAGGTTTTACAACTATTGTAAATATTTATTTAGGATACAATCAACATTTATAAACTATAAATAGTAAACATTTTTATAAACCTAAGAACATAAATTAGAAATCAACCTCATATAATAACAAGAAAATTTAACATAAACTTCACAATATTAAAGTAATAAGTTAAGCTAAGCACCAAACTCAATAGTATAGTTTATATACGACCAAAGGCTTCCTCCTGCGTGCATTTCCTATTGTAGTTTGATACTTAAAAACCAGATTATTATAATATTGATTGCTAGTTGCTAACAAGACATGCAGATATATAGACTTATACATACCACTAACAAACATAATAACTACTAGGATTGCAATGATCGATTTGGGCCTCTATGTCAACAATAGTTTTAAAGTGAACGCTATAGTTTTTGGATGGGTTCATCTCCTTAGTAGAGTTATGAACCAAAGTAGATTTTTTTATTAAGATAGCCCTTTTGTTGATAAACTCCACATGGGAAAAGTGACACCATGTACTAGCTCATTTTTCATTGGTGCAAAGCCAAAGAAACAAATTAATGAAGAAGAATTAAAGTAACAAAGAAAGGAAGCATAAGGAGAAAATAAAATAATTCAAGTGATCTGTGACAATAGACTTTAATAATTCAACTTAGGTAGAAGTTAAACATATATATAGTGTTCATTGTTTTCATGATTTGACTTCACAATCTGAGTTAACTAATTATTTGTGTTTCTTTATTTTTTATATAAATTTATTTACTTTCTAAATATATATAATTCTTGATTCTTTGTTAGAAAAATTTGCTTTAATTGTGGGTATTTTATCTTATTAAACAAAACGCAAATTATTATGGCATTGATTCATTTCACTACAAATTAGGGTTTTAGTGGCATTTCACTCATTAATTTTAGTAAAAAAGTTGCTAGATCCCATGTTTTTTAAATGGCAGCATTTGTCACTAAATAATTTTGTAGCATTTCTAAATATAAAAGTGTTGCAAATGATTTCAATTAATGCATTTTTGAAATAAAATATCGTTAAATACCTTTAACATTATGCAATCCAATTTTTTTGCATGCCAAAGTTTTTATCACTATTATTCAACAAGAGTAATGCATCGTTTTACAAAATTGTTTAACTTATAGATACTATAAATCACCATTGTTAAAGAAGCTATGCAATATACAAAAGCTGCTTGACGATTATCAATAAGAGAAATTAGCTAAAATGCATTTTTAAACAAAGATAACTAAAGTATAAGTTTAGCAACATTTTTATCCAAAAAAGTCACAAAATAACCATCATTAAAAAGAACTTAGATAAAAGCAGAGTTTTGTCTAGGTTTATAGCAGCGTTTATCTTAACAAATGTTGCTAAAGTATAAGTTTAGCAACATTTTAAGTAAAAATGCCACATCTAAAAATGCCACAAAATGATCATCGTTAAAAGAACTCAGGTAAAACATAAAGTTTTGCATAGGTTATTAAGAAAAACCGATAAATGATTTTTAAAAACCAGGTCCCTTCACAAACACCAGTTTACTTTTTCCACTCTAGCATATAGGTGGAAATTTATTGGGTGAGTTTTTTATTTAAGGTATTACTTATTTTTTCTTTGCAATTTTCAAAATTAAAGTTGTCAATTACCATTCGAATATTACGATTTTAGAGTTTTGCCAATAATTATTTTTTTTTTTTAATAATCAGTAGTAATAAAGTTAAGAAATTTATCAAGGTTCATTTTAGGGCTTTGATTTAAGGTATTACTAACAAGCAATTTTTTTTAAATTTGTTAAGGGTTGAAATTAACACAATGCTTTTATGGGTTTAAGGCTACTAGTTGTACTGACAGTAGTTGGGTGCTGTTGCTAGCACCAAGTAGGAGCTAGGTTTCGTTGCCAGCAGCCAAAACTAGCTAGGTGTCTTTGCTTGGTTGTTGTTTTGATTTTTTTTTGGATTTATTTGTTTTTGTACTATTCTTCATGCATTTTTTTAGGATCTTTGTGTTGTTGTGATTGGTGTTCTTTTAATTCTTTTAGCATTTCAATATCTAAATTGGCTGACACAATATGAATAAGTGAGTCACCATCAAGTTTATCTAAACATTATTATTTCTAAATGTCCATGTTGTTTTATGGTTAATATTTGTTAGCTCTTATGTGAATTAATCAAGAGATTGTAAATTGATTTCTCAAAACTTAATTATGAAATTAAGCCATAAAAAAGATATTAAGAAATTTAAACAATATACTTAAAATTAGAAGTAAATATGAAAACAAAGCAACTAAAAGAGAATGAATAGAGAGTCAAACACAAATAATTTACAGGTTCAATGTCATGCCTCTGTTCTTTTCCTTAGCCTCACTTGTCTAGGAGTTCTTAACTAGTTAACTTGAATTACTAATTTTCAAGGACAAGGAATAACTTCATAATCTATCTTTTATGTAGGCTTAGAAAGCAATCTTTTATCCTTTTCAAGGCTAGAATATAACCTTTTTACCTCTCCAGATTTGATAAGAACCTCTCATTTTTCTAAAAGTGTTTGTGTAAACTCTACTAGGCTAGATGTTTACAAGGCTAAGCTTAACAGAAAAGGATTATATAATGATGGAATTACAAAGGAGTATAAGAAAGATATGAAGCACAGACTTAGAAAAATGATGAACAACTTGAATGCGTATAAAAGATGAATAATATGACTTTGATTTTTCTTTTTGGTGTCTCTTGCTTTTGGAAGTGTTGGAGAGTCCCTTTTTATAGCTTGGGTTGTTGGGAAGTGATGGATGAAAAAAGCTGTTAAAATATAAAAAATTGTGAGCAAAAAGTTTAGCTGCATCTAGAAATATGCATATTGATATTATCACGACGTGCCACCTGTACAACACTCGGATTACTCGGTTGGTGATGCGTATGACTTAACATATGAATTGGCTTTTGCATTATCTCTTAATTAAGATTGAACTAGTGTGTGATGTGGTTATATCATGAAAGACCGTTAGAACAATTGTTCATCCAACTGGTCTTAGATGACCACCATGACATGGTCGAAAACTTAGAGTCGCCACTGATCATTTAAGGCTAGGCATGATCTATTGCCTATTGAAATTGATATTCTAACTTACGAAACTCAAAACATTGATCCCATCTATGAGGTCTAGAGATTTGTTGATTGGGTTTGAGAGTTGGTTATGTATGGAGAAGGATTAGCACCCCTACAACGTCCAAAATCAGTAACATCTGGCCATTTCTTACTTAGGTTTCAGTTGTCTAAGTTTTGGCTTGTCATTATTTTGACATAATCCCCTTTTCTGCGTGAATTTTGTAATAAAATAAATTTATGTTATAAATAAAAAAAGATTTAAATCATATATATGCCCCAAAAAGGTAGGTAACATAAGGTTTTTTGACAAAAAAATGTTCTTTGGATTAATTTTGAAAAAAATGTATTCCATGTTGGACACTAGAAAGATCCGACATGAAACATTGCCTCATAATTTTTGAAAACAATTTTGAAAACGTGAATGCAAAGCTAGCATCACAAAGGAAACATCAGTAAGATGACTACAATAATAATAAGCTTGCACAAAATAAACATGCAAGCAGAAACATAAAAAGAAGGGATGGTTAGAATGTGTCTCGTAATTGACTTTGATTATTGAGGTATAAATGGAATGACAATACTGGGACGCGTTTAGACTTAATGGTCAATTAAGGTGTAAAAAAATCTTTGATTAAAAAGTCTAGGAAAGTCTGGGTGAGAGATAGTTTTTTGATGATTTTTTTGAAAAGCGAAGTCCCCCTTCAAAGAAGGAGGTTATAGTATCCCCCTAGAAAGCGAGGGTTTAGTTTCCCCTCAAAAAGCGGGGTTATATTATCTTCAAAGGTAGAAATTTTAGTAATTTTTGGAAGAAAATTTTGATTAAGAGACTTAGGTAGGTTTAGGAGGGAAAATTTAGATTTTGGAAATTAAATGTATTTTGGAAATTAAAACCAATAATATGAATAAAATTAGTTTTTGTTTTAGCCTTGATTTGAGCCGAAGGGATTATGTCATAGTATGGGATTCCATGAGTTAAATGGACATATTTGTAGACAGTTGAATGCCTAAAAAAATGGTTCAAGAAATTTAATTTGATTTTTCTTGATTCTAAAAAGCAAGGGATAATATTGCATTGTTCCCCTTCCTGAATTTATTTTAGGCTCCTTCAAAGGCTTTGAAGGGCAAAAGAATATCATTGGAAAGGTGACTTAATAAGGGTTAAGATAAAAACATTCCATAAATCCTAAAAAATCACTTTCTAGGTGGAATTAATTTTCAAAGTTGAGGTTGTTTTAGCATTGATAGCATGTTTAAGGGAAACGTTGATCGTTAAATAGAAAACAATACCTTTTGGGAAAGGGAATTTCATGTAGTTATAGGAAAACAGTAAAAAAAATTTGTAAAAATCATTTGATAAGCTAAAATGACCCAAACAAAATAAAAATTGTTGATTCTAGGGTTTTAAATAGCATCAATTCAAAATGTCATAATTCCCCCATTTGGAATGATCGAAGGCAAATGAGATACCATTAGAAAGGTAATTCGACGCGTTTTAAGGGAAAAATATTAAGATATTCTAGAAAAAATCATTTAAGGTTCAAAAATGATTTTTCAAGTCATGAATACAGTATTGCTAGGGCAAAAACAAGGTGTGATTCGATTTTTTAAGTTTCTTGGGGTCAAACTCAAGCCACAGACATCCAAACGTCCATGACACAGAGAAAAGGGTGGCATGCCATCATGAGTTCATTCAACAATCTGGGAGTAGTTTGGGATAATGAAACAACCCGTTGACCATGCTACAAACAAAGGTGTTAAACTTAAGATCAAGGCCAAACATTTTTAACAAATAAAAAGATTAATTTTATTTTTAAAAAATAGCATTTTTGAGCTCATTTAAACATGAATTAGACCTAAAAACCTTTATTTATCCCCAAGATTAGAGGACTAATTTAGTGAAAACACTAAATCAATGCTAATTTTCATCTATTAGAGGTAGCATAGACTTAACTTTAGAGGTTTTGGTTTTTTGAAGGGTTATGGTTTAAAACAGATTTTTACAGTCAACAAACATAAAAGAGAGGCATTAAGTAGCATTTTTAATCATGTAAAGCACATAAACATGGTGTATGAGGCAAACATATACTAAAGTAACAAACAAGACAACATTTTTTATCATATGAAACTTGCTAAATTGCAAGAAATTCAAAGAAATGCATGAACTTTTAAAAGGATGCTCATGTTAACATAATAGATGGTATGAACATATAAGGAAATTTTTCCATAACATGAAACAAATGATAGACAATTTTTAACAACACCAAAGATATGATTTTTATGCCGTCTAGCCACAAGAAAACATCATCAAACTTAATGGAATATCTAATCATCTCAAAATATCAATGTATCATGAAATATTATGCATGAAAGATGGTGGAGAATGCCAAGAATCAATCAAAAAGTGACTGTTGTAAGATGAGTTAAGAAAAAATGTGATTTTTTGGCATTTAAACAACATCAAGGCATCAACAACTCAAGATATCATCAAGACAAACTTAACAATGCATGCTTTCCTAGAAAGGTGATGGCTTTCATAGGTATTGGTTGACTAGAATGACATAAGATGTGTATGAATGCAAAGAAAATGGGAGAAAAGTGTAGAAAATATTCTAAACATGTTTGCAAAACTCTTTTTTACCTTGTATCCTTAAAACTATAACTTTTATGTTCTTATGGTTTTTTGTGTTTTCAGGTTTTAGCTTAAATTTTCCCTTTACTTGATATAGATAAGTAAGAAAGAATGGACAAGATTTGCTTTTCATATCACAATGGATTATGAGGAGTTTGGTGGTAAAGAGAATAGAAAATAGAGATTTTAAAGGGATTTTTGGAGGTTGCTTGGAAGAAATATGAAAAATATTTTTTTTTTAAGGTGGAGTTTGTTGGGTATGTATAGAAGTCCCTCTGCTAAGCCAAAATTGGCTCTTTTATGACAAAGGTTCAGCCAATATTGAGAAGCCAAAAATGAAAGCATCATTTTTGGGTTTTCCTCATGTACAAAGGGGATGACTCTAGGTACTATATGTAACATCTTTCTTTTCATTTTTTCTGGCAAGAAGAGTAATGAAGTAGGGGGCTAGGAAGATCTGCAAAAGCAAAAACAAAGCATGCCCCTAAACAAACCATGTAATCTATGAAAATGTCCCATTTTAAGTGGTTTTGGGCCTAAAAAATTTGTTAAACCTAATGATGTACAAAAATGAAGTCCACATGAGTTTTAGGCACTTATGTCTGAAATTGAATGATTTTCATGGTCAAAGTCCAGTCTAAATTCATATTTAGATGGTATAGTGAAAATTTGTGAAAATGGCACAAAACAAACGCATTTTGCCTTATGGTATTGATACAAGTGACTCTATATTAATACCCAAGGCCTTAATGCATCGATACCAAGAGCCTTGTATTGATACCAGAAGCATTTTTTGCTTCTAGTATTGATACAAAGCATAAAAATATTTTTGATACGATAACCCATAGCCTGTATCGATACAAATAGACCCAAATTCATGATTTTAGCTTCAAAATAACTTCGTATCGATACCACAACCTCTTGCATCAATACACAACTTATATATCAATTCACAACCTTCTTGTATTGATACAAATGGCAAAAGTTTGAAATTTTTATATGTGTGGTCCATTGTATTGATACTTTTCATTCATATATGAAAACATATATGCACAAATATGGATTTTCCAAACACCTTACCTTAGCCTGGAATGATGTGAAATTGACCTCTACTTGTTTGGAAAACCCTAATGATAATTTGAAATGTGACCTTTGATGCCATTAATACTAGCTTGAACAAAATAGAGTGTCTACAACTGCCCCTTTTTGGCTGTTACTAAGTATTAGGAACATGGCAAAGACAAATTGACACTATTTTGTCCGAGGTGAGATGATGCCTCTTGTGTGCCTACAAAAATGAGATTTAATTGAAGTTTTTCTTGGATGATCACGATATATTAAAGTCTGGATAGGTTTTATATGGTTTAACCTCTCTAATAGAATTTTGGTTTTTTCCTAAGGTTTAACCTCCTAGATAGGTCTTAACTAATGTGGACTTTGACTTAGTTAACTCCCAGCTTTTTATGGACAGACTTGATCGGTGCCAAGCTCTTTGTGGATGGACTTTATTGGTACCCAACACTTTATAAACTGATTTGACTAATGCCTAACTCTTGACTGATAGACTCAATTAGTACTTGATCTTTACCGATAAACTCGATTAGTGCCTAGCTCTTTACAGACAAACTCGAATGGTGCTCAGCTCTTTATGGATAGATTCTATTGGTGTTTGGCTCTTTGTGGATAGACTTGATTAGTGTCTAACTTTTTATGGATAGATTTTATTATTTCTTGCCTCTTTATGGATAGACTCAATTAGTGCCCAACTCTTTGTGGATAGACTCGATTGATGTTGGCTCTTTGTGGACAAACTTGATTGGTGCCTAACTTTTTATGGACAGACTCGATTGGTGCCTATCTTTTTACGTATAGACTCAATTAATGCTTGGCTCTTTGCGAACAAACTTGATTGGTGCTTGGCTTTTTCTGAACAAACTCAATTAGTGCTTGGCTTTTTGTGGATAGACTCGATTGGTGCTCATCTTTTTGTGGACTAAAAAGGGGGGAATAGGCACCCAACTTTTTATAGACTGAAAGGATCTAAATCCAACTCTTTATGGACTAAGAGGGAATACGTTCAGCTTTTTATGGACTTAAAGGATCTATGCCTGGTTTTTCATGGACTAAAAAGGGACAAACATCTAGCTCATCATAGACTAAAAGATATGTGTTTAGGAACCTTTCTTGGATGGCTTTTCAATTTGCGAGCTCTTAAAGTCAAGGACTCTTGCCTTTTGGGGTTTTTCAAAATTAAGAATCTATATCTAAGGTTTTTTTAGCTAGTTTAACTTTTGGGAGTTGGAATTTGTACCTAAAAAATGTTTATTGTTTTATGAATGTTGTATGAGGATACAAGCGCATGTTTGAGTGATGCAAAGAGGGTTTAAGAAGCTTAATCTGATGGTAGATTGTTTTTAGTTATTTGTTCTTCCACTAATTTAATCAGGTAACCTTTTACCTCAAGGTTTACCAATCTTGCTTTAAATTTCTAAGGGCTTTGAATGTGAAGGTTGTTTTTGGAATATACGGATGGTCCGTGATTATGAAAGAAAGGTCCTGAGCTTGACTAGCTTATGTTTGGGGACTCTTTTGTTAAGTTAAGTATGCTAACACTTTTTTGGGACTCTTTTATTAATTTTATTATATTATCAATTTTGATTTGAAGGGTGTCTTTAGATGGTCTAAGAGAATTAATCTGAATTTTTGGTGTTTTGATAACAAGTGAAAAAAAGATTTTTGCCCTTCACGTTTAGCCTAAGGAGAAGGTTTCAAATATGTGTTCAGGATAAAAAAATCTAAAGGTAAGACTAACTATGGTTATAAGGTTCATTCTTGATCTTAGACATGAAACAAAGTTCTTGCAAAGTTTTCATCTTTTTTGAAGTAATGCTAGGAAATCCTGTTATCGGTTTTGTTCATTTATCAAGCATTATCAATTAAATGATAAACATGATGCAACATGGACTACGAAAGTTAGAAAAAAATTGCTCTGTTCGAAAGAAAGAGAGTACAAATTATGACAAATTCCAAGTTCTTGAAAGATTTTAAGATACAAAAGAGTTAAGAATGATTTTCTTCACAACTCGAGCCTTAATGCTAAATCTTTCATTGAGCACTTTTGAAAACCTTTCTCAGATAACCAATATTTTTAATGTTGGTCAACCCATGAGTAGATCCTTTAGATTGCCTCCATGATGTTTTGATCGTGCAAGGTTACGTTGGCACCTCCTTTTGTCTCCAAGTTTGGGTAAGAATGTGGTTTTATTGGGTAGATCAAAGTAGAATAGGTGCATCAGGTTATGATTTGGTGTTTTGGTCATGAAAGAGTGGATAGGTTAAGTTGGTGTTGGTCTAAGCTAGTAAAGTCTATATTTGGTCAAGTTTTAGGTAAAATAGTTTGGTCACTTAAGTTACCTTTTTGAGTTTTTAACTTAAGTGAATTTATTTTTCCTAGACACCTTTTTGGGTTTTCATCAGAGATTTTTTTTAAAGAAGAATTATATGACATCCTTTTAAGTTTCCATCCCAAAATCCTTTCAGGCTTAGTATTTCTTGACGAAGTTAGAGTTGATAGAGTTAGGCAAGTTGCTATCGTCCATCTCGGTTAAGATCAAGGCTCCTTCAAAAAATACACATTTCACCACATTCAACCCTTCCTAATTTGGAGTCATTTTCCCTAAGCATCTTTATTAGTCAAAAAGATTTGTTTGAGTACTAAGTCACTTTTTTGAAATTAATGAGGGTGACCTTTTTTGTTATGAGCTTTCATCATATACTTTTGGTGTATTTGCTTGAGGCAAATAGCCTTCACTCTTTTCTCATAAATGAAGTTATTCATATTAATCCTTGACTCATCCGACTTCTTAAAGTTATGATTCGATCAAGACCCTAAGTAAGGGGATTTCCACCTTGATGGATAGAATAGCTTCCATGCTGTAGATTAAAAGAATGGGATGGTACCCATAGAAGTTCAAAATATTGTACGATGTGCATGTAATGCAAAAGGCAACTTTTCATGCCAATCTTTGCATGTTTCAACCATCTTCTTAACTATCTTCTTGATATTCTTGTTGGTTGCTTCAACTACTCTATCCATTTTTTGGGTGGTATTGGATTGGATTATAATGCTCAATCTTGAATTGGGAGAAACTCTTGCATTATTTTAGTTTTTAGTTGCATGCATTATCTGTGATGATCTATTCATGGAGTCCATATTTGTATATGACACCCTATTTTACAAACTTGCACATAACAAATTTGGTGATGCCGGTGTATGAAGCTGCTTGTACCTACTTAGTGAAATAATCAATGGCGACCAGGATGAAACGATGCACATTAGAAGCTTTAGGATTGATAGGTCCGATCATGTCCATACCCTACATAGAAAAAGGCCATAAAGCTATCATGACATGTAAAAGTGATGGTGGGACATGTATTTTGTCCACCAATAATAAACTTGCCATTATGGCATTTTTGGGCATAGTCAATGCAATTGCTCTCAAAAGTCAACCAATAATAGCCCAACCTCATGATTTGTTTTCCCATTCGATGTCTATTAACATACATACCATAGATTCCCTCATGGACTTCTTTTAAGATTTTTTTTTAAAATTGAAGGCATCCACACACTAGAGTAGTACTTGATCCTAACCTTTCTTGTATAAAATCCTATCGTCTAGAAAGAAGCTTGCAACCATTCTTTGGATGGTTCTCTTGTCAAATTTGATAGCATGCTTGAGGCATTAGTGGTCCTTGATGTATAGTAGAATGTCATGGTACCATGGTAGTCCATCTTTTTCTTCCTCTATGCTATTGTAGTGCGCTAAAGTTTTATGGATACTCATCTAAATAAGTGTGACCTTTGATTCTTGGTTTACTTTGAACATAGAGGCCAAGGTTGCAAGAGCATTAGCCATTTGATTTTCTTCTTGAGGCAAATGTTGGAATTTGATTTCATTAAAGTCTTATCTTAATTTATAAATTAGCTTTCCATATTGGACTAGCTTAGTATCTTGGGTCTTCCATTCTTTTCAAAGCTGATGGATTACCAAGGCTGAATCCTTAAGCATTTATAGAGTTTTGATAACTTTTTCAATGGTAGATTGGAGTCTTATGACGTAAACTTCATATTTGGCTATATTTTTGGTAGAATTGAAGTTTATTCTACCGATGAAGGGTTAGTGCTTCCATCGGTAAGATTAAAAGTGCCTTAATTCCATGCCCCAATGCATTTAAAGCTTTGTCAAAGTACATCTTTCAAGACAAACGGCAATTGAAAGTGTCTTCTACCTCAAATATGCATATCAGGTTTCTATTAGGAAAATTCAAAGTTCAAAGATTGATAGTCATCTATTGCTCGGCTTGTCAAGAGGTTGACCACCGCACTACTTTTAATGGCTTTTTGGTTTACATAGATAAATATTGTACTCAAAGAGCAAGACTTACCACCTAGCCAATTTCTTTGGCAAGGCAAGGGCCTCGCATAAGTATTTGATGGAGTCAAGCTTGGCAAATAGCCACGTGGTATGGGATAGCATATATTATCTTAGCCTCCGAATGGTCCATACAAGACCGCAACATAGTTTTGCAACTGTTAAGTAGTTATTTTTATACTCTATGAAATTCTTGGTCAAATAGTAGATAGATTATCCTTTTTTCCCAACTCTTCATGTTAACCCAACATACAGCTTATAAACTTGTCAAAAACTAATAGATATGAGATCAAAGGTCGATCGGGCACTAGTGCTACAAGTACTTGTGGGTTTGAAAAGTAATGTTTATCTTGTTAAAAGTTTCTTGGCATTTTTTTATTCCATTCTTCAAGATTTTACTTTCAAAGAGCCAAAAGATTGGATTTCATTTATTGGTCAACTGAGATATAAATCAGGCTATGTAGTTTAACCTTTCCAGGAAACTCCTTACTTTTTTTGGGTACGAGGTGATGGCAGGTTTTGAATGGCCTTGACTTTGTTGGGATCGAATTTTATTCCTCTTTCTCTCATAATAAAGTCTAATAGCTTACCGGATATGACACCGAAGGTGTATTTAGCAGGACTTAGCGTGAGCTAGTATTTGTATAGCCATTTGCAAAGTTTCCACATCTTGGTGATGTGTTCACTCTTATTTGGCAATTTGGTAATTAGGTAATCATATCGTCAACATAGACCTCTATCTCTTTATGCATAAGTTCATGGAATAACGTTAATTATTGCCCTTTGATAGGTTTCACTGGCATTCTTAACATCTATCTCCATGTCTTTAAGTGCCATTTTAATCTAGTTGTAGCCTGAAAATCCATCCATAAAGGAAAATAATGCATTTTTAGTAGTCTTGTTTGTAAGGGTTGTCGATGAAGGGCAAAAGGGAACTATCTTTTAAGTTGGCACAATTTAGATTTATGTCATCTACACACATCAACACCTTGCCATCCATTTTAGGGACCGAGACTATATTGGCTACCTATTTAGGATACTTGGCTACTTCAAGAAATGCTAACTCAAATTGCTTCTTCACTTCCTCTTTGATCTTCCAAAGCATCTGCTATTTCATCCTGCTAAGCTTCCATTGTGTAGGCTTGCAATCATGTTCAAGGGAAAGTTTATGGACCACAATATTAATGTCTAATCCGAGCATGTCTTGGTAGGACCAAGTGAACACATCTTGATATTCTTGAAGAAAGTTTATCAAATTGGCTTTGAGTGGTTTATAAAGGTTTCGATCTTAACTTCTTTCCAGTCTTCCTTTGTTCTTAGGTTTACAGTCTTAGTAGATTCCTCATGAAGTGAAATCTATTTTTCTTCTTGTTTGATTTACCTTAATAGATCCACTAGCACAAGGTTTTCCTCAAAATCCATCAGACTTTACCTCATTGTCCAAATTGGTTGCTTAAAAATCTCCGTAAGAACATTCATGTCATTTTCATCCAAGTGCTCAAAATTGTGGAAAAAAACAATGTAGGCAAAAAATATGTTGAGAAAAGTCCAAGAATAGACAAAAAAATGAGAATGAACACAAAAGATGAAATGTATAATGCTTAGTCATTTTTATTGATAATACTTAGTAAAAAGACACCCATACAAAAGATCCCACAATGCTCTTGGCCAGAAGCAAGTAAGTTTGGTTTATAGCATTACTTTGAATTAGACTTAAACAACATAGGAATCTATCTCTTAGTCCAAACACTCAAAACTAACCCTAAAGGGCAGTAACTAATCTCGTGGTCCTTTACTGAAGTTTCTGGCTCATCAATCACATTAGCAGAGAAACCCTTAAATGCTTTGTTTAGTATAAGCATAACATTATTAGAGCCAATATTCATAAGTCCTCTCAAATGAAAACTTTCCTAAAGTGGTGAAAACATAATTGGTTCATGTCCTACATCCTAACCCAACAAACAAGCCATCCTCTTCTCACGATTCCTTTGAGCTTGCCTTCTTTTTGCTATGTATTAGGCTTGAACCCCAAACTTCTTTTATCAATGTAGTTGACAACTTTCAGAGCTCTGGCAATTCCCTGGAGATGTTTCTAAGCCCTCATTTAGCCCAGGCACCCTTGTCGATGGTTAACTTCAGACCAATATAAGTGCTCCTCGATAAATGAGGCTCAACCAATGGCAATCCCTCATTGACATAAATGGCATTGACAAACCTAAAAGATTGAAATGAGGACTCTAAAACATTTTTATCAGGCTTGATATATGGGCCATTAGTAAAAGTAGCAACAATAATGTCTTCTTCTTCCCTAATATTGGCAACTTTGTTCTTAATGATAAATTTTAACTTTTTATGTAATGATGACGGTACTGCCCTTATAGAGTGAATTCAAGGCCTTCCTTACTGGCAGTTATATGATGGACCAATATCCATCACATGGAAGTCTACTTCATAAGTGCATGGGCTAATTTAGAGTGGAATGGTGATGCTTCCATGATAACTTGACAAGTCCTATTGAATGCTTGCACAATCAAGTGGCTATTCTTGATATGAGATGCATTAATAAAGAGCTTATTCAAACATGATATGGGCATTACATTTAAAGTTGACCTATTATCAATAAGCACCTTAGGTAATATGTTCCCTTTTCTCCATAATGAATTTCATTATCACTAATAGATACATAATCATTAACAATGATGTTGCTTACTAGGTGATCCAACTAGCCTATCAGGATGTTGGGAGGGACATATGCCTTATTCAAGACCTTAAAGAGAGCTTTCTTGTAATCTTGGGAGTTCAACAGTAGTGATAGATAGATATCCTAGCAGGTTGCTTCTTTAAACAATGCTATGGGAGTTCAACAGTAGTGATAGATAGATATCCTAACAGGTTGCTTCTTTAAACAATGCTATATTCGCTGTGCTTGACGAACTTAGGAAATTTTATAGCTTTTTTTCACTCATAGGCTCCTTGATAGCCATCGAATTTGAATTTTTAGTCATGACTTTGACAATTGAAGGATAAGAGTAGTGGTTTTTTGCTGAGTTTCATTTTCTAATACAGTTGGGGCATAATATATGAAACTTCAAGCTAGGTGGCTTACCCCCAAGAGGACAATGTTAGTTGCTTATTGGCTAAATTTTCTAGTGATTAAAGTTTAACTTTCATACTTTCAGAAAACCACCTTTTTTTTTTATAAGGGAAAGAGGATGGAAGCTAAATGATTATCTTCGATGTAGGCTAAACAAGGGCAGCTTTGATGCTTGGTCGATTATCAAAAAAGACCAACGGCCTCCTAACCTTGTAGGGTGGATTCTTTTCATCCCTTTCTATGGCATTGATAGATGGTATCACATTTGCTAACTTAGTGAGAAAGGCTAGCTTTTTATTATAGAATTCATTACTGCCATCATTCATCATTTTTAGACCATAGCATAAAACTCTTTGCATGTTTAAAGAGTCTGGCAGTAGTAGTATGCAAGTCACAAAAGTCAGCAGATCCTTATTTTGTTCTTTCGACCTTGTTGACCAATTGGCTTGTACTTGGATTTGCCAAACTAGATTGATCGATGTCTTGACTTCCTCTATGCTCTTTATGATCTCATAGTCATTTTCAATGCCTATTCCATTTACAACTAATTTGATATGAGCTTTGAGTGAGCTTCTTTTAACACTAGGTTTTGGCTATTATTCTGTCTTGATCCTTTTTTTCCTTGTCCTTGAAGGTATCTTTTTTGATTAAGTCATTTTTCATGGCCTTATCAATCAATCCACATAATATGACTACATCTACAAAGTTCTTTGCGATGCTCTTTACTATTTTCTCATAATAAGCTATTTGTAAAATGTCGATGAACCTAGCAGTCATCTTTTTCTTTGTCAATAAAGGGTGAATCTAGGCAGCCTCTTCTATCCACCTCTAAACGTACTACATAAAGCTTTTATCAGCACTTTTTCCAATACTTATGAGAGAAAAGAATCCAAAACCCAATTAAATGTAGGTCCCTCCTCATCCATGGCATTAATAGATGGGCTCATGTATTTATCCTACTCATAGAACTCGATTTAGGACCAATCTATCATCCCTTGGACCATCTCTAGGAAATGTGAGCAATGTTGCAGAATATGCCCTTGATCATAGTGGTAGCAAAATGGTTCAATGGTTTCTTTTTTTGGCTTTTGGCTTTTGACCCTATCCTAGCTTTTATAAAACTTGCCATACCTTACACATCAGTGTCTTGACCTCTTTTATGCTTTTCTTAACCCAACAACTTCTTCTATCGATCACCACATTCACCCTTGATTTCGTATGATTTAGGAGGGGGTTAGCTACAACATTAAGCCTTGGCCCTTGCTTGACCTTGACACACCTTTTTTAGTAAACTTTATACCTTTCTCTTAAACAAGGTGTAGTTCTTTGTGTCATAGCATGGTACTCATAATAAACATTTTTGTCATACCATTTGGGATACATTGGGGGATCTTGGACTTATGAAGATGAGAGCCACTAATTGGCCCACTAATATATGGGAATGCTTTTTTTCTTGAGATGCTTGTTGATTGTTAGGAGCTTTTGCATTGTTGTGTTGCAAGATTGTGCATTCTAAGCGATGATTTGAGTGGGATTTGATGCGAAGCTCATTATTAAGATGGGCCCAGTGGAATAGACTGGTTGTGGCATTGGCGAGTAAGGGTTAAAACTCGGGTATGACATGTTTGGAAAGTACATGCCTTGTGCTGGATGTGGATTTTGCGTGAACTTAGCAGACTTTCGCTAACAGCATTCACTTCTTTCTCTTTACCTTTAGTCGTTGACTTTTTGGTTAAGTTGGATATTTTTCTCCTATTATCTTGTCGCATTTTATGGCATTTTCGATCATCTAACTCGATATGACCATATTGGCAAGGTTTTTCATGGTATTTCCTACTAGTTTCTCATAATAGGGGTTTCAAAAAATGCTGACAAACATGACCATTTATTTCTTGTTCAAAGGAGGATGAACTTGAATAGCCTCTATTCTCTACCTCTACGCGTACTACTTGAAGCTCTCGGAGGCTTTCTTTTAGATATTTCATAAGCGAGAGATGATCTAAGAACCAATCAGATAGTGATTAAATTGATCAAGAAAAGCATGGGCTGGATCCCTATATCTGAATTCTTATAGGATCAAGCCCTATATACCAATAGGTGACTACTTCATTTAGGCTATCTTAGAAGTAGTGAATTAAGAACTTTTCATTCTCCTCACATCCAACCATCTTGCAACAATACATGCGAGGGTAAGTAGTAGGGTATGTAGTCCCATTGTATTTTTTAAAATCTAGCACATTGAATTTAGGTAGGATGACGAGATTGGAAACCAACCCCAAAGATTTAGCATCTATGATCTCGAATTTGTTGCTACCTTCGATGACCCTGATGCATTTTTCCAATGATTGATACTTGTTTAAGTCTTTATCAGTTTCATGAAACTTCTTTGCCTTTTTTTGCTTTACTTGTTTGTCAAGATTTGGTACTATAGGTCTTGCTAATGAAGAGCCACACCTTAAAATCCTTAAACCAGATAGGGTGCCATTGCTAGGTTAATGTAAATGAATGGCTAAGCTAGGACTGGTTCTATCGAAGGATGCTGCTCATGTGATGCCCTTTCATGATCATTGGTTGCTTCAGTACTACTGTTCAAGTTGCTTTCTAGATTGACCATTTTTTCTCGTGTCGATGGTGCTTGTTTACCTTTTATCTTATTCTTACAAAGTGAATCCTCCTTAAAACCCCAATGCATGAGTTTCAATCATTCAATACAGGCTTAATGGTCATTTTACATGGCCTTTCAATGTCTACAAATGTTATATCAGCGATGGATGATGGATTCTGTGTTCCAAAGCACCTTGCACCTTAGATTATTACCAAATTAGACTTTCACAATGTGCCATAAGTATCTTTGATGAAATGATGGTAAGCATGGTATCATGATAGTAAATGACCATTAAAATAAAGCAATAAAAAGAATTGGGTTAGTTATGCAAATGCAAAAGAGACAATTGGATTATAGCTTTCACCAATAGCATATTTCATAAAGCAATAAAATAGATCGGTTACGTATGATTAAACATGATTACATTTGACAGTGTCTAACACTTTACATTGCTTGATCACGTGTTCTAAGAAATACAATAACTCTTATCCATGGTCTGTAGTCAGTGCAATATCTTGTCTCAAAGACTTGGCAGCCTTGATCATGTCATCCACCTCTACTTGGGCTATTTGAATTTGTTTGTTCGGTGAGATGGTGATAGTGGGCCTGATAGTTCTAACGCACATGATCAAGATATTAAGCAATGCCATGTATTCGTCGACTGTAAAGACCAAATCTTCACGATTGAAGATGAAACATTTATATGTTAGTTTCCAGAACTAAGATGCTACTTGAATAGGCCATCATCTAATGGACCTAGAATAAAAAGGCTAGGCTTTCATACCTCTTTGTAAATGATTCCTCCTCGATATTATTCCAACTAGCCCGTATATACTTTAGATCTTGCCAATCATTTTGGTGTACCTTATATTGACCCTTTCATGCATCATCGAGATATATTCGGGCTTGAGAACATCCCGATCTTCATGCTATTGGCACTTTGACCATGTTCGAACTTTTTCATCAGACTTCAAAATAGAAGTATACTGTTGCTTCATGACAGAAACCCTTTGCTGAACACTAAACCTATGGCATTATCCTATAATGATGATTATTATGTTATGATGCATACACCAATTACAAACAAAAGGGAAATAAGTTTGGTGACTATAAAAAGTGAAATAGATAAGAATAAGAAATAAAGAATTGGATAGAAAAATAAATCACGAAAATTCCATGAATAACATGCATTATGTGCTTAGGGGTAGACCTAACATTTGTAGATATTATGACAAGCTAAGTACACATGGACATCATAATAGCATGTTCGGATAAAAAAATTACCTTTGTAGAGGTCATTGCTACCTTACGGGGATGAAAATAACTGATTATACGATAACATTTGTTCATCACCATCTATGGTAAATATGTGTCAACCAATCAATCATATGGACAACATAATAGCTTATTTGGGTTGAATGACTCTTTTTTGGATGGTATGGGGCCTTGTAAGTGATGGCATTCACTTGTTACCACCACTTATTAACAAAGGTTAGCCATAGATTGGACAACATAATGGTATACCCCAGTGAAGTAAGTGAAATGTGAGGTATCCCTCAAGGCATGAAACAACAAGTATAAGTGATGATGTTTTTTCGTCATTGCCTCCATGACCACTATATATAATAGTAAAGATAAGAAGCATTTCCTCGAGCGTTCTTATTCTTTGGGTTATTTTAGTGGCATTTTGGTATAATTAGACATAGTTGAGCTCATATGGCTCACTACATGGGGTTCAAGTTGATGCTTAAATTGGTATCTTAATTGCTCCTCCATCTAGTAAGGACAATTGAGGCACTCTAATCATAAGCCAATCACAGACTTGGTAGAACAAGTTTGATCTAGTGGATGTATTTTCCTATGCAAATGCGAAAGGTATTTATGAAAGAAACAAGTAATTTACATTGTAGAAGGTATTGCTATGCCTATGTAGAGGAGTGCTTATTAAGGTGAATAGCTTGTTTTTCCCTAATAATTGGGGCCTTTATCTCACCATGAAGCTTGACAAGAATCAAATGCAAAATACAAGTGCGTGATGTGTGTCGGGAAAACAATTAAACCTTTTGCTTACCTCTTATTACTATATTTATGAAATCAAAACTTATTCAGGAACAGGAGTTAAACAAAAGGTTTGATTTATGTGAATTAGCCTTTACCTCTTTATTAAAAATTGAACTAGGCATGATGTGGTGATATCGAAGGGAAGACCATTGGATGAATAATTCATCCAACCACTCGTAGATAGCTACCACGAAGTGGCTAAAAACTTAAAGTCGCCACCGATCATTTTGGGTAAGGCAAGACTGGTTGCCTATTGAAATCAATATTTTGAATTACGAAACTTAAAACATGGATTTCATAGTTTACAAGGTCCAAAGATTCATTGGTTCGGTTTGGGAATTAGTTATGAATGGGAAATGGTTAACACCCCTACGACACTCAAAATTGGTGCCATCTAGCCATATCTACTTAGGTTTTGGTTGTCTCGATTTTAAATTGTCATTATTTAGATATAATCCTCTTTCATGCATAAATTTTGTGTAAAATAAATTCAGGTTTTTAATAAAAATATTTAAATCACATATGCACCTCAACAAGGTGGGAAACGTAGGGATTTTTGACAAAAATGTCCTCCAGATTAATTTTGAAAATTGGGTATTTCATGTTAGACACTAAAAAGATACCGATATAGAACATTGCTTTGTAATTTTTGAAAACGATTTTGGAAACATGAATTTGAAGTGAGCACCATGAAGAAAACATATTAGTAAGACAAAAAAAATAATAATAAGCATTTCATAAAATAAACACATAAAAAGAAAGGACGGTTGGAATGTGTCTCGTAATTAACTTCAACTATTGAGGAATAACCGAAATGACATTATTAAAATGCATTTAGACTCGATGGTCAATTAAGGTTTGAAAAAAAGTTTTGACTAAAACATTCAAGAAAGTTCAAGAGAGAGAAAATTTTGTTTTTTGACAATTTTTTTAAAAAGCAGGGTTAAAGTATCCCTTCAAAAAATAAGGCTGTAGTAACACCTCAGAATGCAGGTTGTAGTGTCCTAAAGGTGGAAATTTTAATAATTTTTGGAAGAAAATTTTGAGCAAGAGACCTGAGTAGGTTCAAGAGGGAAAATTTGGATTTTAGAAGGAAAAGGTGTTTTGGAAATTAAAACTGATAATTTAAATACAATTTTTTTTTTTGGCTTTGATCTGGGGTAAAGAGACTTATGTCATAGTATAGGATTCCATGGGGAGTTAACTAGACATATTTCTAGACATTTAAATCCTCAAAAAAAGGGTTTGGAAATTTTAATTTGATTTTGCTTGATTCCAAAAAAAGGAACAGTACCACGCTGTTTCCTTCCCAAATTTCTTTTGAGCTAGTCCAAAGGCTTTGAAGGGTAAAAGAGGTACCATTGGAAAAAAAAACTTAATAAAAGTTAATATAAAAATATTCCATAAATCTTAGAAAATCACTTTTTAGGTGAAATTAATTTTCAAAGTTGAGGGTGTTTTAGCACTGACAGCACGTGCAAAGGAAATGGTGCGATGGATTTTGAAAAATCACTTCAGACTCATTCGAGATTGTCAAATAAAAAATAATACCTTTTCAGAAAAAGAATGTCATGTAGTTTTCAAGAAAAATATTAAAAAGAATTTAAAAAATCATCTAATAGGCTGAAATGACCCAAATAGGATATAAATTACTGATTCTAGGGGTTCCAAGCAACATTAGTTTGAAAAATTGTAACTCCCATATTTTGAATGATCTAAGGCAAACGAGATACCATTGGAAAGATAATTCAACATTTTTTAAGTGAAAAATATCAAAAAAATTCTAGAAAATTTTTTTAGGGTTTTAAAAATGATTTTTAAAATAAGGTGTTATTTAATTTTTCGGGTTACTTTGGGTCTAACTTGAGCCATAGGCATTCTAATGTCCATGACATAGAGAAAAAGTTAACATAGGTGTCATAAGTTTATTCCATACTCTTAGAGCTATTTGGGATGATGAAATAACTTGTTAACCATGCTATAAACAAGGGTGTTAAACTCAATATCAAGGCCTAACATTTTTAACAAATAAAAAGGTTATTTTCTTTTGAGAAAATAACATTTTTTAGTTTATTTAAGTATGAATCTAGATCTAGAACACTTGACTTATCCCCAAGATTGGAAGACCAATTTAGTGAAAACATTAAATCCATGTTAGTCTTTATCCATCAAAGGTAGCATAGACTTAACTTGAGGGGGTTTTGGTTAAAAGTCAAATTTTCACAGGTAGCAAACACAAAAATGAGGCATCAAGATAGCATTTTTAATCATGTAAAGCACATAAACATGGTATACAAAGCAAATATATGCTAGAGTAATAAACAATACAACATTTTTATCACATGAAACATGCTAGAAATGCAAGAAATGCGAAGAAATGCATGAACCGTTAAGAGGATGCTCATGCTAACATAAAAGATAGTATGAACACTAAGAAAATGTTCCCATGACATGAAAAAAATGGTGGACAATTTTTTACAGCATCAAAGACATGATTTTTGTGCAATCTAGCCATAACAAAACATTAGTAAACTCAATGGAGCATCTAAGCATCTTCAAATATCAATGTATCATCAAATATTATGCATGAAAGATGGTGGAGAATGCCAAGAATCAATGAAACAGTGACTGTTATAAGAAGCATTAAGAAAAATATGATTTTTTTGGCATTTAAACAATATTAAGATATCAACAACTCAAGCTATCACCAAAACAAATTCAAAGATGCATGTTTTCCTAAAAAGGTCAAGGCTTCAAGAGATTGGTTGGCTAGAATGACATGAGATATATATGAATGCAATGAAGATAGGAGAAAAATATAGAAAATGTAATGCCCCAATCCCACATCGAGAATCTTTAAAGATCTGCTATGATATATATGTTAAGACTTAAGCCTATACTTGTGAGGCACTTTTTGAGGATAAAATTGTGAGGTCCAATGGGCCAAAGCAAACAATACCTTGCAGGTTGGGTTTGGGTCTCCATAAATAGTATCAGAGCATAATCATCAACAAATGGGAGGGAAGTGCTACATCGTGAGAGGCACCTCTAGAATCCTACGGGAGCTAAGTGCTACATGGTGGGAGCTGTCTCTAGAATCCCAATGCCTGGTGTGATTCTGGTTCTGTCTGCTCAATATTGATTTTATCTGTTCCGTATTAGGCTTTAAAACAGGGAGAGTTTGTAATGCCCCAATCCCATATCGGGAATCTTTGACAGAAGCGTGGTGGGCCCATAACCCATAGGTCCCAGGATCGAAACCTGGGTTTGATACCATTTGTCGAAGCCCACACCCAACCTGAGAGGTATTGTCCACTTTGGTCTATTAGACCTCATGATTTTGTCCCTAAAAGATGCCTCGTAAGTATAGGCTTAAGTCTCAACATATATATCATGTCAGATCCTAAAAATTCTCGATGTGGGATTAGGTGTTACAGAAAATATACCAACAAAGCTTGCAAAACTCATTTTTTTCCTTGTATCCTCAAAGTTGTAACTTTTTTGTTCTTATGGTTTCTTGTGTTTTCTACTTTTAGCTCAATTTTTTTCCCTTTATTTGCTATAGATAAGCAAGAAAGACTAGCCAAGATGACCTTTTTGGTATCATAATGGATAGGAAGGAGTTTTATGGTAAAGAGAGCAGAAAATGAAGGTTTTGAAGAGGAAAGCTACGAAAATACAAATTTTTTTTAAGGTAAGGTCTATTAAGTATATATAGAAATCCCTCTACTGAGCCAAAATAGGCTCTTTTATAATAAAGGTTCAGCTAATGTTGAGAAGCCAAAATGAAGCCATTGTTGTGTTTTCCTCATGTACAAAGGGACAGTTCTAGGTACTATATGTAGTTATCTTTCTTTCCATTAGTTTTGCCAAGTAGAGTAGTAGAGCAAAAGGGCTAAAGAGGTATATAATAGGGAGAAAACTAAGCATGCCCCAAAACAAGCCATGAAATCCATGAAAATATCCTATTTTAAAGTGGTTTTAGGCCTCAAAAATTTGTAAAACCCAATCATAAGTCCAAGAATGAAGTCTGCATGATTTTTAGGTGTTTATGCCAAAATTGAATGATTTTCACAGCTAAATTCATGTCCAAATTCATATTTTGATAGTAAAATGAAAAGTTATGAAAATGATACAAAATAAACATATTTCGCCTTGTGGTATCAATACTATCAATGCACAAGGCCTTCATTTATCGATCCTAAGAGTCTTGTATTGATACTAGAGGCATTTTTTACTTCTAGTATCAATATGAAGAGTAATGTATCGATACCAACCGTGAAAATTTTTTGGTATCAATACAAATAGACCCAAAGTCATGATATTAGCTTTGAAATAACCTAGTATCGATACCATAACCTCTTGTATTTTACCATGGATTGTGGAACCCTCTTGTATCCATGCAAATGGTGAAAGTTTAAAAATTTGATGGCCTGGTTCCTTGTATTGGTACTTCTTATTCATGTATCTATATATAAATGCATGGCTTTTTCTCACATTTGACTCTCTAAACACCTTACCTTAGCCAAGAATCATAGGATATTTAATTGTGCTCATCCAAGTGACCTCGATGATGGCTCAAAATATAACCTTTGATGCCTTTAATGCTGGCCTGGATAAAATGAGGTATTTATAGATATCCAAATGGTATTAATGCTTACTCTTATAATTTTTAAAATTTTAACTGTTGGAGGATCAAGTTTGATACTTTTTGAGAAAACACATCTTGTATCAATGCTAGTATCAATACTTTAAGTTCATGTCCAATGTTGGCATAAATGATTTTGCTAAAATGAGAATAGGTGTATATGATCAACAACCCAATGGAAAAGTTGCAATTTTTCATAAGTTACTTTATGAAATGAATGAAGAACTTCACAAGGGAGTTAAGCATTCAAAATTATCTTTCCGTTCCATCTTTTTCATTTGAACTGCTTATGCAAATAGATAAAAAAACTCTTTGACATTATTATTAAACTTCCTAAAAAAGTGTTTTCTTTTTCAAAAATCCTTGAGTCTTGTAAGGATAAAAAAAATTTGATAAAGGATTTAGGCCGTTGATATGAGAAAATTTATAGTTGCCTGAATAATTTTATGTTATATTAGGCTAAAGAAATCAACAATTTTATTATGCTTATAGTAAATTTCAGCAGTTAGATAGAAATACAAAAAAAATAATATGATTAAAGATGAAGGTAAAACACATAAAAGGAAGAAGCCTGTAAAGATTTTGTAATATTTTCCTTTAATAGTAAGATTTCAATGAATGTTTATGTCTTCAAAAAATATGATTCTATGATGTGGCATCATAATGAAAGGATTGATGATGGCTTATTAAGGCATCTTACAGATTCTTGGGCTTTGAAATCATTTGACAAAAAGTTTCTATGTTTCGCTAATGATCCTTAGAATGTTAGGCTTTGACTTGTATATTACGGTTTTAATCTATTTAAAATGATAATTACTTCTTACAAAACTTGGTTGTCTTGGTTCTTATATTTGCCTCCATGGGTTTGCATGAAATGATCTTTTTTTATTTTATCCATGATAATTCCTAGAGAAAAGATCTAGAGAATGATATTGAAATTTATAGCAACCTCCTATTAAAGAGTTAAAGCAATTATAAGAAAGAGTTAAAACATATGATGCATCAAAAAGTGAGAACTTTCATTTGCATACAGGTTTGCTATATAATCGATTTTCCTACTTATGCAAATTTATCAGGTTAAGGGACTAGAGGTTGTTATGTTTGTCTTTGCTATGCAGCAAAAACATGTTTAACATGGTTATATAATGAGAAAAAATCATTATCTAGGACATTGTTTGTGCGTAGATGAAAACCTTGAATTTAGATTCCAAAAGTATTTCTTTATTGGCATAGAAAACTTCATAGAAGCCCTTAAGCCCACCACTATGTCTAATATCTTCTTGATGTTCAAAGATATCAATTTCTTTTATGGAAAGATAAATTTGGACAGAAGCACACAATCAAACAAAATATCAAGGGAGATATTTGGAAGTGATAATGTTGATATTCAAAATAATAAGGAGAAAGATGAAAAAGATGATCCAAATGAAGTAGATTTATAAAAAAAAATTCTTTAAGTTACCTTATTAGAAGCATAATTTGTTACATCATAACTTTGATTTGACGCATATAAAGATTAGTGTTTGCCAAAATATAAATTGAGATAATTTTTAATATGGATAGAAAAATCAAAAGACAACTTAAAGAGTTGCTTAAGCTAGTTGATATGAAATTCTATTGTTATCTTCATTCGAAGTTACTTCTTAATGGAAAATCATAATTGCTGCCTACTTGCTTTAGGATGTTTAAAAAGAAAAAGAAAAAGATGTGTTTTGTAAGGTGTTGAAAGATTCGAAGGTTCGAAATGCATATGCCTCTAATATACCAAGATGTGTGAATTTCAAGGATTAGAAGCTTTCTTCCTTAAAATCACATGATTAATACTTCACAACGCCAGATTTATTTCATTTTGCTTTACATTATTCTACGTCAAAACAAGTGACCTCTTCTATAATTAAACTTAATAATAAAATGAAAGCTATTTATGGCAAAGTTCTGGAGATTGAAGAGCTTGAAAAACTTCAAGATTGAGCAATTCTAATTTTATGTTACTTAGAGAAAATTTTTCCTTTATCATTTTCATGACAATGGTGCATTTAGCTATCTATTTTCCTTATAAAACAAACTCGATGGAGTGGTTTATTATCAATGGATGCACCATTAGAGAGGTAATATATTATGTCATTAGCTTATTATACTGCTATCTTAAACATAGCATTTACTTATACATATTAAAAGTGTTATGTAAAATGTTTTAGGATTTTAGAGAAGTTAAAATCTTAGTTTTGAAATAAATGTTATCCAAAAGGTTTAATTACTAAAAGATATTTAGTAATAAATGTGCAAAATATTTAGTGTATGACATTTTGTGCAAGATATTTGGAAAATTTTGAAACAAGATTTAACACATATTAAGCTCCCGCATAATAACTTAGCTGAGACATACTTATTCAAAAGTTTTAGATAACAAAATTAGCAAAGTTAAAGTGGTGTAGCTGGATGATAAATCTTAGGCTCAAGCTCATCAATATCTACTTTTCCACCATGATTCAGTTGAATCATTTATGCACAAAGTTTTAAATAATGTTTCTTTTAAGCATTAATAATATAAAACTTTTTCTTTCTAATTTTGTTCATAGTAAGTATAAAAACAACTTGAGAGCTTATATACATTCTTAAAGATCACATATTTGCAAGTTTAATAAGTTATTTATGAAAAACTTTATGAGTAACACAACTACTTATAGATTTATTATGCTCTTTTCATTGTTTTCTTTTAATTTATATTATGTTTTTGTGTGTCTTGTAATAGATTTGGAGCAGAAAGGAAGTTAGTGAAGAAATAAAATTTTTACGTGGGCTAAACAAAATTTATGAAAAGATATAGTGCATTCATCGTCATTGGATTTAGATTTCATACAAAATCTTATGAAAGATTTAGGAGAACCCAAAATAGTGGAGTTGTTATTACTTTTTTAACTACATGCTATGCTAATGCTAGGTATAGTAATCCTTGCAAAACATTGCTAATTTCCTTGCTACTGAATAAGGATGCAGTCCATTTACAGCGTTTGAAAACATCGATCCATATCCATGAAATGTTGCTTACTTAGCAATGTTTTGTATATAAACATTGCTTACTTTACAGTGTTTTGTACATATATGCCGCTAAATTTCCTAGCCCAGGTATTATGAACAACATTTTAGTGCCATGAAAAACTTAAATAAAAGTAGCTGAAAACTCATTTCCCTATAATATTTATTTCATATTCCAACTTGAAATTATGACATAGTAAGAAATTAATTGATTCTTTTCATTTTCTACCATTATTTTTAGTATGCAATAAATTTAAGTCCAATCATGACTATTACTCGGTTAAAAACAATAGATTGATTCTTTATGTATACATGGTTTATGAGAAAATGAGTTGGGCATGTTAATTGTATATGAAATAATAAGCTCTCTTATCATTTTTTTATCAACTTTGATTGGTAAAATGTATCAAAAACCATTTTCCAACAATAAGCTTTAGAATTAAATATGAGTAATTTATCTCCTTATCGCAACCAGTACTAAAGTCTACTTTAAATCAAACTTTTGTAGGTGTGTTTAGGATGAATTAATGACCATGAATTGCATAAATTATATGAGTTATTTTGTAAGAGAATAATGAATAGTAAAAATCAAATAGAAGGTCAAACTTGTGCACATTTCCAGCCATAGGTTCAACCGATTGAATCGAAATATTCAATTTAAAAAAAAGTTAAATATTAAATATGTGATTTTGACATTAAATAAGTATTAAACATAGTATTTGCTTAATAAAAATATATATTTGGCTTAAAAGTCTTTAATATATAACTAAGAGGTTAAAAGTTATAATTTCATCATTTACAAAAAAAAAATAACAACAAATGATTTTTATCAGTTTATTCTTAATTTTTTATTAACTCAAGTATTCATTATATCCCTAATTCTTTAATGTTTTAGATTGTACGAGGCCATCGATTCTAAATTGAAATAGTTTGATTGACCAGTTCTATTTCGTTTTTTCAACATTGCATGAGACAATATATTAAAATTTTAAATTAACTTATGATTGACAATTGACCTTTTTTTTCCAAATAATTCAAATTATATTTAATTTCTCAAGTTTTCAATTAAACTTTCTAATTAAACGTAAAGTTCAAATTTTAATCATTAGTCTAAATTAGACTTAAAGTTTAAATTTTGGTCATTAGTTTCTATTTCAGTTAAACCATAAATTTTGTATAACTAAACCTATTTATGGGGTAGGCAATTTACTTGATTCAATAAGCCGGGTTTGGATAAGAGTTTTTATATTTCAGGTGGACTTTATCTTGCTTGAATTATTATCTAAATAATAGAAATATTTTTATTTAAATTAATTATAAATATTAATATATAATAAATTTTTAATATTATTTTGAATAGTGAAACCAATTTTCAGCCACCAAAGCCTAACTTGACTCAGGCTTAGACAAGAGAATTTTTTTCCAAACTACAGCCTAACATAACCAATAGGCAGGTCTAATTAAAACCTAGTTAACTTTTTAAAGAAAAAATATGGAGTAAACTAAATAACTAAAAAACTATTATACCACTTAGTTTTCCTTAAAAAGGTTCTTTTGTACTATAATACCCTGTAAAAATTTATGCTCTAGAAAACTACTTCATTCGGAACTCGATCGATTTCCTTTAAGATAAAATTCTTTGGTAACCTTAAACCTTTTTTTCTTTCAATAATCTTACAAGTTATGATTGGTTTTAACAAAACATTAGACTTTATAAAGAATTTGTATATTTGTTTTTGTTTATGTATTTTTATGTATTATAACTATGTTTAAGGTATTACTTTTATATAAATTTTGATATGTTATAATTATATTATGTACAATATGATGAATTCATTTATTTGTGTTATATTTTTTGTATTTTAATTATTTTTATTTATATTTATATCGTATAATCATATTGTATCTAAAATTAATAGGTCTATAAAACATGCTATGCGGATCAATGATACTCTTTTTCATTTGAAACCTAAGCAAACTTTGAACACATTCTTTCTTTGTCTTTTGATACAAAAAATTATGTTTTATATGCTACTGTGCAGACTAAATTACCAATTCTTAATAAGGAATGGCACTTAGATCGATTGAATAGTAAACAAATTAAGAGTAATTGATTTCCTTCAAAATAAATATGATTTGATATAACAACTCTTATACAAGATCATATATGTTACCATTACTCATCTACCTTAAACCTATGTTATTTGAATTTTTATTTTTTTATAAGTATTTTACCTAAAATTTGTGTTCGATACTTATTTGAATGTAAGATATTATCTTCAAATTATGAAAAAAGTTAAAAAAAATTAAATATAGTGATATCAGATACATATTCGTATTTGACACTCATCCAGATGTCTTAGCTTTAGAAATAGTTTTGACATCATTTATAAAATAAACATTAAAATAATAAAAATAATTATTTAAATTTTATCACTTAAATTAATTTAATACTTTTATTTAAGTTTTCATAATTAGATTTTTTTTGTCAACAATTTCTTAAATATTGTTAGGATTTTGATCAAAATATTATTATTAATTAACTTAATTATTAAAATACTATTCTTTTGAGATTATTTATCGAAATATTTCCTTTTTACCCATGTAATATTTTTCATTTTTTGATGTAGATTAAAGACATCAACGTAGTAAGTTAACACATTAAACATGAAGGCATCGTCTTAGGGTAAAAGTAAAAATTTTGTCAAATGCACTAACTCTCATATTTGGATAAGAAGGGGTAGCACGATTCCCTTAAACTCCATTGGAAATCGAAATGAAAAGACTAAATCTATCAAGGTGCTTGTCCAAGCCCAAAGACTTACTTGATATTTGAGATGGTTCAAGTAAAAATGATAGGCTTTAGGTAGGACACTTTAGGCCTAGGGTTAACCCAAATATATAATAAATATTTTATAATATAAATAAATATAAATATATAATGAATAATAATATTGCCATAATATACCAATCTCAACATATCAGAGCAGGAACACTTTTAATCATCGTAGGGCTTCAGCCTTCAAAACAAATCGCTTATCCAAACTTCTCATACCAAAATAAGAGATAGCTAGGTTAAAAAGTCACTAATTCTTTTGAGCTAGGTATGATTGGGCACCTATTAAATCCATTCACTAAAGAGTTATGAAACACTAAAGGAATGATTTTACGACCTGCATCATTAGATCCATAACGTTGGGCTTGAAAGTAAGGACTCGATCCCTCTCGTTATGCCTATAAATTGGTACCAACTAATCACATGCATCCAAATTATATTTTTTTCAATTTCAACTTTTCAAATATTTAACCATAAACCCTTTTTATTCATGAAAACAATCATACATCATAGAAAAAAGAAAAACATGTATCCCGTAACTTATATTAGGTACCTATGAAACCAACCGCACCAACTTAAATCATGAGTTAATTTGGAGTCACAAAGTTTTTTCCAAAAAAATTTCACAAAAGTATATGACTCCAAAAATATTTACAAACTAGTAGTAAATCAAAATTATTTATAAGACTCCATTTAAATGAAATTATAAAAGAAGACATAAGGACTAAATGGAAAAAAATACAACCTTGAAAACAAACCTAAACAGTCAAATTTTTATGTAGTTTTTATTAACTTAAAAGTCTTAATGTGAGCCACTAGGGAACCTATTATTGTACATCTTTTGACTTATTGACTCTCAAAACAATACTTTTAGAATCAATTTTGAGGCATCCAAATGCCTCGAAATAATAGACACCTAAACCCGGTAAAACCTAAAAACTTGACAGTTTTTACATTTCAAGCCCTCTGGATTTATTCTGGACTATTCCTATCACATAAAATCAAAACTAAAAGTCCTATGAATTTTGACTTAGAATACTTCAACCTAAAAATACTAAAAAATCCAAAAAAAATGTTAGGCATTAAAGGAATTTTTAATTAGACGTTATTGCATTACATAGCATATTCAAACAGCTTACTTTTTGAATTTTCTTCCTGATTCATTGGGAATACCCATCAAACGGGCTATACATGGTTGGAATGCTTATTTGTCTTATTTTAACTGAAAAATATGAGAAAAATCTACAAAAAATAGTTATCCTCACTGAAAATAGCTCGATTTACAACTTAAGTGCTAAAATAGAGCCATCCGAATAACTCATGTTGCTGAGTTTCTTCTAGGCATCTAATCATTAAATTGGATGTTTCAAAAGCCTATTTTGCTGTCGTTTCAAAAAGAATTACAAGAAAAATACTAACAAAAATTAATACCACCAAAAACATAGACAAAAATATTTCTTTTTATGAAACCACTTTGTTGGAAAACTGCAATGATTCTAAAACAATGTGTGATCACAAACACTTATCTCTAATTTTTCTAACCAACTTTCGGACATTTGAATATCCATTAGCGAGGCTAAAGACATTCTATATATGTCGAAGGGAAGGAAACAACAAAAATCTTTAAATGACTTAACCTAGAACTCTAAACGCCACTATCAGCAAAAAGCTTTGGAGTCATGCGAATGACTTACTTTTGTCACGTTTATTTATATTCAATTGTTATAAAAAAATGAGAGGCATACCAATGCTGCTCACTTGAGCTTTGCAACTAGCAACCAAATGACATTAAGCATTAATATTAAACACACCTAAACTATCCTTAATGGCTATCATGAAGACTTTATAAGTCTATTTCACAAAAACTAGTTAAAACACTTAGAAATATTTGTTATGCTTTAAATCAGCTTTAAATTGAAGTTTTTATTTAAATGTCCTCAAGTTGCTCTTAAAAGAACTTATTTAATAAAACTAAACCTCAATTCACTCATTGACTGAATGAGCCAAGGCCTAATCTTAAGGGTTCTTTTGTGAAAACACAAATAAACATGTTAGCAAACATGCAGTCTACTAATTGTTTTATTTACTAGCAAATAATCAACCACAATCCTATTCTAGCAAAATTGGACTTAGCCAAACTTACAAAGCTAAAACATGCTTATCTAATCAATCATTCTCATCATTTCACAATCAAACCAAGGAAAAGAAGCTTGATTACAACAACATGATTTATATTCAAAGCAGATTTTCAACTTATCAAGCTTAAATCTAGCACATAAGATTATGATGTCATCAAATTAACATTTGATTTCAAATAATCAAAGCTAGATCTAACTTGACTTATCAAGATTTCATCAAGTCATGATCATTTAAAGGAGGCCGAACCTAAGGTAATTGAACCTAAAACATGATTTTCTACCATGATCGAATGCTTCTTAATGCTTCTTACTCTTGTTTGAACTGCAAGTGAGCTCAAGAACTAAAGATTTGATCATTAAACTTTATGATTTTGACTCAATGCACTTAGCTCAACTAACCTTAAAACATCAAAGTCTAGCTTAAGTAGTCGAGTTAGAGATCAAGGAGCTAAGCATGTTCAAACAATAGGTTAGGTGGTCTAATCATGATTACAAGCTTATTTCTTTAATTAATCACTAAATCATGCATCAATATCATCAAATATAGCTAAAACCTAACTTAGATCAAGAAGCATCATTAAATCATGAAAAATCAAAGTGGTTGAATCTATGAAAGCATGAAAAAAAGGTAGTCTAAACCATGTAGAAGCATATTCAAACATCAATTCAACATTAAATCATGCTATCAAGTTGGAAATACAAGATATTTGGAATAAATGTTACCTGATCAAGCTTTTTCTCTACCAAGAAATAAGAGAAAATAAAAGAGCATTCTAGAAATTTTTTTTAATTGTAAAATTTTGTAAGTGTGAAATGAATAGCTAATCCTAAATCATCTTTGGGTAAGATTAAACTAATCACTAACTTCCCTAACAAAATTAGAATAAAATGACCTTTATGCCCTTAATAAATAGATGAGCATAATTTTCATATTTACCATATGTTGTATTTAGTCAATACTATAATCGTGGGCTAGTCTTGTACAAATTTTTGTAGAATCCAATTAATTGTAAAGTATTTACATAAAAATACAATTGGATGTTCCTTCATATAGTAAAAATATCCCATAATGACCTTCCCTAAAAAAATTTATAATTTTTTATCTTGAACTTCTCGAATTAAGCCTCGAGAATTCTCGACACCTTAATTTTTTAAGTTTTTTCATGACTCAATCTCGATTACACTCTCTTAACATAAAATTTCAATTTCAATTTTCATTTTACTGTAATCAATTTTAAAATCTCAACTCTAAAATCTCCTCCGATTCAAAAATCTAACTCTAGATAATAAGGTTGACTTTGACTATATTTGACTTTTCACTTACTGTTAATTTTTTATTTTAACTTTAAAACAGATCTCTTTTTCATCCAAATAACCTTAATAACCACTCTAATTTTCTCAAGAATCCATACCAGTCAACTTTTGACATATTGAATTTAGACTTGACAATATTTGATACGATTATATGAATATGATACGCATAAAGTAAAAAAAGCATGGCATAACACGACACGCTTACTTTCTCAAAATCTATATAATAGTAATTATTCATATATCAAAATTGATATAAATATAAAATTGCTTAAACACAATGATCACATAATAAAATCTACGAATATGATATGAATACACTAATCTCTGGGTTTACTTGGATTTTTAAGACCTGGGTTTTGGTTTTCCAAATTTAGCATTTACCCTAAATCGAACAATTAAGCTCAAATACCTTATTTTATTAATTTAACATTCCAAAACCTCAATTCCACCTTTCTATCACCAAAAACTTATCCGAGAGGACCTGAACCTAGAAAATTGCACTCAACCTCTAAAACTGGGAAAAAGTCAATTAAGGTCTCAGACAAAATAGGGTGTCTATAGGTATATAACATTACCTAAATACCTTAACACTAATGACTAAGCCTAGTACCTATTATTACCTAATTTCCTAATGCCTTATTTGCTATTTATTTCTTCAGTGCTTAATCTATTATTTCTTCAACGTTGCATCCCTGATTTCTTCATTGTTGTATCCTTCAAAACTTATTCCTTCAATGCTACAGCAACACTTTCCCTTGCTTAGCCTAATTATCCCTCTTGTTTTTTTCTTTTTGGGCTTGGATTTTGTTGCAACAAAAACATGCGTTTGGTTTGGTTCAATTATAAGTTCTTTTTTTTTTTGAAATATTTTTTTGTTTTCTTTTTCTCTTGTTTAATTTTGTTGTTCCATTATTGAATATTTTATTTGGTTTACTTTTTTTTTTGTTTAATTTCAGGATTGGTCTTTTTTTAATCCATTTTGTTTTATACAAAGATTTAAGTTGTTACGATGTTTTGTTGATTAGGATTTAAGACTGAGAGGCATTAGGCTATGGCAATAGCATTTTTTTAGTTTGGTTTGGTTCAATTGTAAGCTCTTTCTCTCTTTTTTCTATAGCTACTTTTGTTTTTATTTTTGTTTTTGTTTTTGTTTTTGCTTGTGTATGCTTAACATGTAGAATAATGGTGGATTTGGTTCAATTGGAAACATAAGTGGGTCAAGCCAAGCTTGGTCTTTTATTTGGTAATCTAGGCGACGCATGATCAAGAAAGATTACATATATTTCAAGTTGGATCGAGCCTAGACAGACAAAGAAGTCATTAATGTCATGTCTAGGCCCAACTAAAACCAAATTCGACTAGCCTATTAGACCATTTAGGAAAGACCCTTTATTCTCTCCTTGAAAATGGAGCTTCAGCTCCTTTAGTTTTTTTTTAATATATAATGTATATATAATAAATTTATTATTATACAATAATATGAATGAATTAAAAATAAATAATTACATAAATAATAAGAATAAAATATCATTTAATATATTATTATTATATAATAATATGAATGAATTAAAAATAAATAATTACATAAATAATAAGAATAAAATATCATTTAATATATTATTATATTATTATATATTTATTAATAAAATAATTATTTGATAAAAATATAATTTTTTAATTTTTTAAATTATTTATTAAATTAATCAATATCAAATAATTTAAAAATCTAAAAGTTTCATTATATATACTTATTTTAATCTTTGAAGCATGGGTATACTGAAAACCTGGATTACTATACCGGATGTAGGTACATATTGTGTATACCTTGGTATGTATCAAGTATGGCTGGGAACGCACTAAATTTATATCTAAGAATCGGTAAGGAAACGAATTTATATCTAAGAATCGGTACCGTTCTCCAAATTTAACTTTGAAACTTTAAAAATCTAAAAGTTTCACTATGGATACTTATTTTAATCTTTGAAACATGGGTAAGCTAAAAACTTGGAGTACTCGTACTAGGTATAGGTACATATTGGGTATGCCTTGGTATGTATTAGGCAATGCTGGGAACGCACCAAATTTATATCTAAGAATGTGTACTTGTCCAAATTTAACTTTGAAACTCAACATTTTTATGCCCTAGACCGTATTTCCCTTCTTTTTCCATTATCAACCTTCCCTTTTTAGTATTAGCTTGCCCTTTTCAAATTTTGCGCTCTAAACTATATTCCTCCTGAATGGATAATAGCATTAACTAAACTGTTGCTGCATTAATTAATAAGGACCACTATTCAACAAAAGCCAATATCTCTCCTCTCTTCTCAGCCTCAACCTCAAAATGTATTTAACAAATAGAGTCACATTAAACAATTTAAACTCTTATTGTGTTTCATCTAATATTGATTTTGTATTGTTTTATTATATGAAATTTTAGTTTTCTTTTATATATAATATCTTTTATAATATTAATATGATCATACCCTATATTTTTAAAATATTATTGTACTCTATGCTTATATCCATATTGAGTATCGATATCATATTAATATTCATATAATATTAATTTTAATATAATATTATTTTTATCAATTTTTATTATAATCTATCTCGTTACCATCATTTTACTTGAATTCAAATATATATTCCACGATTGAATATAATCTCAAATCTTACTATTATCAATTTTTTTTTTTCACTAGAGTCCATTTAAATGGAGAAAGCGCCAAAAGATTTGGCGTCCCCGTTTTGTCGGCAACTC
>JBBYHL010380569.1:56565-67108 GCA_038381835.1 Adansonia madagascariensis
ATTTTTTTTTTTCACTAGAGTCCATTTAAATGGAGAAAGCGCCAAAAGATTTGGCGTCCCCGTTTTGTCGGCAACTCGAATGATTGTGTCGGAAAAAATGTCACGTGGGTATTTCGATAATTAATTTAACTAATAATCGTTCTTCGTTCAAAAAGCCAATATTGCGACCGATGAAGAAACTATTTGCAGAACCAGGATAGATCATAGAAATCTTTGGAAGCCTTGCACATTGCCGTCGGGAGGGATCGCTTTGTATAACCGGATTAAAAATGGAATGTAAAAGCAAACTGAGAAAATGCAGGATGTCATCCATTACAATGGAAACTATAACGTATAGCCCATGGTTGGATCAGGCAGTTGCCGACTGCACAAATTATACTGCTCTTTAAATATGTAAAGTTAGACAACAATTATCTTAAAACCTTACAACATAAGCGAATGACAGTTTTCCTAGTTTTTTCCCCTCACTTCTTGCTTTTTCTTTCTCGTACTTGCGATTCTTTGATTACGGTAAAGAAAAGAAAGGGGAAAATTCTTTATGATTCTTTGTTGCTTTGTTACGATTACTTTTTTTTTTTTTTCACTGACGTATTTTGATTCGCTATGCGCTTTCCAACAAATCTCTGGGGTTCAAAGCTCCCCAGCTGGAGTTTGAGAGTCAAAGAATCATCACGTCTTGGAAAATGGCTAGAGGTGTTATCTAACTATCGGGAGATACAGAGATATGGAGTTCAACCATCAGATCCTTCAGTGTTCCCTCCCATTCTCAAAGCATGCCTAAACCTTTCCTCAATGTACGGAAAATCCATTCATACGTGTTTGATCAAACAAGGTTATGAATCATTTGATTCCATTGGGAATTCCATTGTGGACTTTTACGTGAAATGTGGAGACTTGAAATCAGCTTTGCGTGCTTTTGATTGCTTGCAAAACAGAGATTCAGTTTCTTGGAATATTATTATTTATGGGCACCTTGATCAAGGTGATGTAGAAGAAGGTCTACAGTGGTTTAATAAGGCTAGAGTAGCTAGGTTTGCACCAAATGCTTCCACATTGGTTCTTGTAATTCAGGCATGCCGCAGTCTTGGAGCTTACCCTGAAGGATTTGAAGTTCATGGGTACTTGATCAGGAGTGGATTATGTGCCATGGATTCCATTCAGAACTCCCTGTTAAGCATGTATGTGTATATAGATTTGGCGAGCGCACGAAAGCTTTTTGATGAAATGTGTCATAAAGATGTGATCTCTTGGAGTGTGATGATTGAGGGTTATGTGCGAAGTGATGAAGCAGATATTGCCTTGAAGTTGTTTCGGGAAATGGTGTCTGAGGATGGGATACAACCAGATGGCATAGCTGCTGCCAGTGTTCTAAAGGCCTGCAGAAGATTAAAAGACATTCATGTTGGAAAGTTGGTCCATGGAGCAGTGATCAAAAGAGGAGACTACGCTGAGTTGTTTTTAGGGAACGCCTTAATTGATATGTATTCAAAGTGTAAGGATGTTGATTCTGCCTTTCAAGTTTACTGTGAGATGTCTCAAAAGAACAATGTTTCATGGAATTCTATTTTATCTGGATTTGTCCTCAATGGGAAGTACTCAGAAGCTTTATCGTTGTTTAATTTGATGTGGGAGCAAGGAGTCGAGGTAGATGAGGTTACTATGGTGAATTTTCTTCAAATATGCAAATATTTTCTGCTTCCATCCCAATGCAAGTCTGTTCACTGTCTAATAATCCGGCGGGGGTACCAAATTAATGAATTGGTTATAAATTCTTTAATTGATGCTTATGCAGAATGTAATCTTGTTGATCTTGCATGGAAACTTTTTGATAGCTTGAAGGCAAGGGATGTGGTGACATGGAGCACGATGATAGCCGGCTTAGCTCACTGTGGCAAGCTTGATGAGGCAGTCAGGGTCTTCTGTGAGATGAGCAAAACGCAAGAGAAGCCCACTGTTATTACCATCATAAATCTTCTTGAAGCATGTTATCTTTCAGCTGAACTGGGAAGGTCAAAATGTGCCCATGTAGTTGCAATCAGAAGAGAAATGGGAGACGAGGTAGCTGTTGCAACTGCAATTGTTGACATGTATGCAAAATGTGGCGCCATTGATACCTCCAGGAAGGTCTTCGATCAAATGCGACAGAAAAATTTGGTGTCATGGAGTGCCATGGTAGCTGCATATGGCATGAATGGTCTTGCTAGGGAGGCATTAGCATTGCTCCCGGAAATGAAATTGCAGGGTCTGAAGCCGAACTCTGTGACTACCCTCTCAGCACTATCTGCATGTAATCATGGAGGGCTAATAGAAGAAGGGCTTACTTTTTTAAAATCAATGGTCCACGAATATGGGATAGTGCCTGGGTTGGAACATTATTCATGCGTGATTGACATGTTGGGTCGGGCAGGAATGGTTGATATTGCGATGGGATTGATAAACCAGATCCCTTGTGGTCTTGAGGCTGGTGCTAGTGCTTGGGGAGCTCTTTTGAGTGCCTGTAGAAGCTATGGAAACAGTGAGCTAGGGGCAGGAGCACTGTCTCATATTCTTGAGCTGGAGCCCATGAACTCAGCAGGATATTTGCTTGGATCAAGCATGTATGCTGCTAAAGGTTTTTGGGAGACTGCAAGGAGGATGAGGCGGTTGGTGAAAGAGAAAGGGGTAAGGGTATCAGCTGGTTACAGCGTGGTTCATGTTGGAAACAGGGCGTGCAGATTTGTTGCAGGGGATTGCTCCTCCAACCCTCGGGCTCAAGAGATTAACATCATGGTCCAGCAGTTGCATAGTTGCATGGCTATTGACGGAAGGGATTCACTTGGGTTGGGTGTCACTGAATGCTGAGTGAAGTATATTATTATTTGGATCTTTGAATTTTATAGACTAAGGAAAGGAACATAATAAATTTGATTATTATTGATCTGATTGAAAACAAAAATCATAATAAATGGAATCCGCTAAAGGCACTCGAATTAAAATTCTAATTCTATCCAACTCAATAGGACAAATGTAGCATATGGAAGACAATTACATGCAAGTTGGAAAATTAAATCAAATATTTTATTTATATTTATATATATATATTTAAATCAAATATACTTGTAATCCTTTGGGATAGTAATATCAGTTTTTATTTTATATTTTTATATAAAAATAAAATTAAAAACATTATATTATGCTTTAGATAATACCCGATGTATAATAATAATAATAGTAGTAGTAATAATAATAATATGATACCTTTTCATAATAATAATAATAATAATAATATGATACCTTTCCATATATTGTTGCGGTCGAAAAAGATTTTAAAGTTACGAAAATTTCCCAGGTCAAAACCCTAAGTCTTCCAACGTTCTCCAATTTCACACGGAATGCGAGCCGTGCTCCTAGAACCCTAATACCCTCTCCTCCCACAATCTGAACAGAACCGGAATGGCACCTCGTCCGAAAACGATGTCTGCCCGCCCTCCCATTTACCGAAAGCGCCTCATCTCCGATTGTGCCAAGGCCAAAACTCCAACGTCGTTGAGTCCCTCTCCCCTGAAAAAGACCCGTGACCTCCCCAACTTAACCGAATGCCAAGCCTGTGGATCCCGAAGCGACAACTCCAACAGCAGAAACCGAATTCAAACGCTTTACAGCGAGTGGCGTATCGTTCTTCTCTGCCCAAGATGTTACCATCGCGTTGACTCATCCCAAATCTGCTCTTATTGTTTCAAAGAAGCCTCCGACGATTGCTTTTCTTGTGGCCAATGTAAGCGTTCCCTTCACAAAACTTGTTTTTTAGATTACAAATCTGTTCCACCGTGGTCGTACTCTGTTTGTGGTTCCGAATTTACTGTTTGCATCGATTGTTGGGTACCCGAACAGATTGCTCGCAAAAGGGGGATTTTGAGGCGAAATAGAAATGCTAAGAATTCCAGAGTTTCGGAAGTTGCGAATTGTGGGGCGGCTAAGTTGTTGGAAGACGTAGTGAAGGATGCGAATTGTGCAATGGAAAAGAAGGTTGAGGCGGCGGTTAAGGCAAGGGAAATGGCGGTTAAGAAAGCGGTTGTGGCTAAGCAGGCGGTGGAATTGGCGAACAGTGCATTGGAAGAGTGTGATGATGCTGAATTGGCATTTCGGTTGCATAGGGCAATGAATAGTTCACCCAGGATTTCAAAAAATAGAAATTTGTGTGATAAAAATGGCTTAGATACTTTTAATGCTGGTAGTAGCAGGGCTTTCAGTTGTCTGAAACCAGCAGACATAGTTTATGCAAGGCGTAGGAAGAAACCAGCCGAGATAGAACCAATGGAGATAGTTTATGCCCGGAGTAGAGAGGAACCAGCAGAGATAGTTTATGCTCGGCATAGAAATAAAGGGAGTGAAATACTTTATGCGAAGCATAGAAATAAACCTAATGAGATGGTTTATGTACGGCGCGGAAAGAAACCATATAAATTAGTTTATAAACGGCGTAGAAAGCACAGTGAAAGCAAGGAAAAATCTGGTGTTGAAATAGGAATGAAGGAGGGAGAAGAGAGATGTTCTAATTTGTTGTCGAACTCAAGTGGATTTGATAGTAGCATGAACTCTGAGTCCAAACCTTGTAATTACCAAGATGACTCAATTGTCTTTAATAATACTCCGTCTGACGGGAAACTTGTGCAATATTTGTTAACATACAGTAGGAAGAAATCAAACTGGAAGGAAACTCCAAATGGCAAAAGCAAATTCCTTTATGAAGGATGTAATTTTGAAGGTCAGGCTACATCTCCTCAATTGCCAGAATCTTCAATGATTTCGACCAGTACACTCCAATCTTCTGCTTTTCCTCATCGAGCTACAGCTGATGTAAATGAAGATCACTCCTAGACTGAAAAAGGTAATAAAAAGTTCAGCGGTCTTGCTGTACTTTTTATTAACTAATTTTGTTCTTTCTTTTTGATTGGCAAATATTCTCAATTGTGATGGAAATTTTGTATAGTTGCCTGCCCTGTCTTCTCATTTTTACGTTGTCCTTATTCATCACAGCATTGTTTTCCTTGTGTTGGATTGTGGATTATTTTTCTGGGTCTCTTCAATGCTTTAGTATTCTGAGCACTGCTTGGTTCCCTTTGGTTTTCATAATTGCGCCAGTGGAGGAGAAGTGCTGCTGAAGTTGGTCATTTAACGTTTGGATCTTTCTGGTTGCAATTTTAAGTCTTCCGGTCATGGGAATATCCACATATTCGATGGTAAGTGCATATTGTTTGTGTCTCTTTCCTGTGATTTGGAGTTGTAATTGCCCCTCATCTTGTTAGTTGTGTTCATTTGGCAGTTTCAAGAAAGGCAAAAAAAGGGGGAAAAAAAGTAGGGATCCTCATTGAAAGTGTGAATTTTGTAACAAGAAATGATGTGTATCAGGAGCTCTAACCTCTTAAGTCCTTTACGTCTAAATAAGAGTTTTTGCCAGCCTTTGAAATTTTTGCAGGAGCACAATTAAATGTTGACTGATTGAAAATGTTTTTTGAATTAAGTCATAGATTTTGTTCATAACCTATTTTTAAATTTTTAATACATTTGGCAAAACATTCCTTTGTATGGCAAAAAGATTCCTTATATTTTTTTCTTTGCATAGTAACTCTACTAGTGGTGAACCTTGGATAATTGACAAGCTAAATTGAATCAAATACCTTACATGGGTATAGCCATTAGAAGGTGATTTACTCGTTGCAAAATGCACTCGATAAAAATCTGTCTTTGACTATTGTCCTTTGAAGAGCGAAGACTAATGGACTCGCTGTAAAACGAGTAAGTATGTTTACTTTCTGAACACGTCTGTAAAGTGCTTAAATGTGAGGTTTGCCTCTTTTATCGTCTAATGGCATTTCAAAATTTGCAACTTTTGTAGTTTTTTGCTGGTGCTTAGTAAGAAGCCATTTGTTGCAAGGTGTGTGATCCTGGCTAACAAGCAAAAAAGCAAGGTTCACTTCTGTGTTGACATCATGCAAAATTGCTAAACGGAAGTATTTTATCTGGATCATCTCTTGAAGAACCTTGGTTAGGTAAGATTATGACATGGTATTGGCCCTTTTCGGTTCATCTTGACCAAAAATATTTTGGTCATGTTAGACAATTCTTCAGATTTATATTAGATTAAGCTTCTTGGAAATCTACTAGAGAATGCTTCAATATCAACGTCATTATATTGTCTTGAGCTATTGTTCCATTGGATGTGATAGAGATAATCGCATTTGTTCTGATGTAAAACCTATTCTCAATATCAACAGTGATATGCATAGCTTGCATTCCAAGATGCGTTGTTGGGTGTGCAGCTGCACAAAATTGAAGGCCTAGATCCCTACATAGTAAATATATGTATACAATAGTAATTGTCTATGGAGATGGCAGTAGAATGTGCTCATTTTAGTAGGCTGCCTTGACATTGCTTCCTATTATTTTTGAATGGGCAAGATCGTCATTGCGTTCTCGTCATTTTGCATGGTTTATTTGTTTTGTACATAACTAGATTTTTTAATTAATTAATAAATTATAAGTTAATTTATTAAATCACTATAATTTTTCTAGTATAAATATAATTTCATTTATTTATTATAAAGTTTATGTTTACAAGAAATATAATTTTTTTATGCTTAATCAATAAGTTATATAAATTTTTAAAATTATAATTTTAAATTTACTACATTTGTTACCATTTATTTATTTTTATGTTGCATATCATTTACTGTTATTCTTTTCATAATATTTTTTAGTCATGTATTTTAAATTATTTATTACTATGTTATGAAGTGTTTATTACTATGTTATCAATCTGTTACTACTATGTTTTCATTTATTACTATGTTATGCATCATATTCTATTATTTTATAGTTATTTATTGTCAAAATTATTGAATTTATTAATATATTATCAATCATTTACTAAGTGTCTAACTTTTTGTACTAATTGTTTTATTTAATAAAGTTTGCAATACCTAAAAGCACGAAAATTGAAAATTAATTATAACTTAACATGTCAACTTATTGTATAAGATTTTTAATCTAAAAACATGCCATTTGATGATTTAGTTATGAATTAACCTAATAAATAAAATAATTGAGTATAATTATACTTTGGTATTTTTAAGTTATTATAAAGATGATATGTTATCAATAATTTATTGCTATACTATGAATAGTTTACTATTGTATCATATTTACTACAATTCGTTAGTTTCTAGTATATCAATAATAATTTATACTAATATTTATCAGTCACTATTATTTTATTTAGGTCAAATTATACGGTTAGTCTTTGTACTATAGTCAACTAGCGGATTAACCCCTGTATCTTAATTTGACATAATCAACTCTTACGTTAATTTTTGAATGATTCAAGTCCAATGGATAGCATTGTTAATTTTTGTTGACGTGGCCGTTGATGATAGGATATAACTAATAAGTTATATAATATAGCAATTTAGATCAAAGATAATCAACAGAAGAGAAATAGACTGGAGGGTATGTGCTAAAGTGTTTGTTCGTGTATTCGTAGCAAGGTTGTTTCAGAAGTACCCTTAAACTTGTTTTAGCGTTTTATTAATTTCACACAAACACTTTAACCTGTAGAGCTAATTTGGCAAGAACAATAATCTTGTACTTTAAAGAGGCGAAGGCATACCAATATGAGGAAGAGTTGAATGTTAAGGAAGGGTTATTCAACTGGGTCCTCAAATTCGAGTGTCTTAGATTATGAAGAAAAGGGAAGGGGAAAGGTGTTGGTGATAACTAACTGGTGTCAATCAAACTTCGAATCATGATTTGTGGCTCTTAACAGCGACAAGGAATCCTCTATGGCTTGTGCCTTCTATCTCTTGAATTTCTCAAATACATTTTCTTTTTCCAGTACTTTTAATATAATTGAGACGCTAAATCTTTTTTCTTTTCTTTTTAAATTTTTATAACGGTACATGGGTATTTCATGTGGCAAGTGACTTGACATGATTAGATTGTGTGGCAACGTCGATCTAGGTGCAGGAACATCAGCAACCATTAACTTTCAAACTATTGAGTGACACAAATTTATAACATCAGTGATCAAATAATTATTATTTTTTTATAGTTAGATGTTTAAAAAAAAACGAGTCATATATTTATAAAAAAAATAATTTAAAATTTAATTTCAATGATTTATCTAGAAAAAAAAATTAAATTCTTATAATGTTGAGATTTGAATTCAATACTTATAGTTTCTCGAGTCTTATATTATTTACGTTTCATTCTACCATGGATAAAGAAAAAAGATAGGCTTGCATAGAATAAAATAAATAAAAAGAGAGAGGACTTGCACTTAAGCAAAACGTTTTTTCGTTAGAATTTGAGCATGTTTACAAAGCCACTTTCCACATTAATTAATACAAATTTTTCCTACTAAAACTTTACAACAACAATTTTATTTAATCTTTTGATGCTTTAAGTAAAGTTGATTAAATTATTTGAACCTCAGGAAAAAAAATAAAAAAGAATAGATTAAGATGCCATATGGGATTCACAAAATAGAATCTAAAGATTTATTTGGTAAAGCGAAAAGAAATGTGAAAAATGACAAAATTAAAGAAAGATAGAAGTGAAAAAGATAGAAAACATAATTTTTCTTTCTATTAATGTATTTAGTGGGAAAGATGAAAAAGTGATGAAAAATAATTTTCTTTCCATCCATTTGATTGAAAAATGAGATAAAAGAAATGAAATATATATTATTTTACTATCATATCCATTTTAAGTTAAATGAAAAATTGAAATTAAAAAAATAAATAATCTTGTAAATGTATATATTTGACTCGCACAACTTTCATTTTTTCATCTTTTCTTTCAAAATTGGAGTGATTTGTTTTTTTTTTTTTTAGATATGGAAAATAATAATTTTTCCTACTTTCTTTCTTCTCATTTTTTTCTATAGAGTGGAAAAGTGAAAGGATGGTGGAAAAGTAATAAAAAGTGAATTTTGAGTGTGTTTGGTAGAGGAAAATAAGAAAGATAACTATTTTTCACTCTAATATATTAAAACAAACCATTCCAAATTGGAATGATAAAAGAGAGAAACTGAGAGAGATGTAAGTTAAGTGTGCATATTTATAAAATTATTTATCATTTTTAATTTTATCTTTTATGTTAATTTACAAAGGCTATAATGATAACATATTATAACTCTAATTTTCTTTTCACTCTTTTTTCAACTTTACTAAGTAATGGTGGAAAGAAATTTTCATATTCCCCGCCAAACACATAAATAGAAAGAAAAATAGGTTTTTTTTATTAAAATAATAATATTTTTATTTTCGTAATTAGGTTTTTTGACAAACATTTCTTGAACTATTTTTTTAACATTAAGTTGAGAATTTGTAATTTGAAATGACGATTTTTCAGCTAGGTGGTGAGAAATTACCACTTCAAGTGGCGATTTCTCACCACCAAAGAAGTGCCAACTAATTGGGTGATTTTCCAATTAATTTTTTTCCTAAGGTGAGAAATCGATACAGGCTGCTTAGTATTGATACTCACTCCATGAGTATTGATACAAGGCTTGGCAGTAGCCAAGGTTTGTATGAAACCCTCAAATGTATCGATACAAGTGTGTATGTATTGATACAGGCTGCTTAGTATCAATACTCACTCTATGAGTATCGATACAAAGCATGGCAGTAGCCTAGGTTTGGCTAAAACCCTCATATGTATCGATACAAAAATATCTGTATCGATACCGTTTGCTTAGTATCGATACTCAGACCCCAATATCGATACAACAAGTTATAACAGTCACCTTTTTGAATTGTGTATCGATACTATTGGTATTATATCGATACTATAGTGCAGGATTGAATGAAAATAAGCATTTATGAAGGCTACAACGACTCTCTAACCACCACATTAAATGCCCAACATCTATGAATCAATTTGCAGCTATAAATAGAGGCTCCAAACAGCTGAAGAGGTAGAGATATAGATTTCATTGAATCATTGAACAACAAAAGCTTAAAATCATCAAATTCATTATTTTCCACTTGTATCAATTTATACTCTTCAAGTCTATTTGTATCTCATTCATCTTGCACTTAAATTCTAGCAAAAACCTTCCTACTAGAGGCTCAATTTGTTTGCAAAACACTTCTTTCATTTCACAAAAGAGGTTATGTGAAAGTGGGTAAAAGTATTTAAGAGTCTAGGGTATAATTCTCAAAGTAATTGAAAGGTTCTATCTAAGCCTTAAAAGATAGTTGTGTAAGGGTTATACCTTAGCCTTAAAGGTAACAATTTCCTTAGTGAGTTATGGAAATCACCTTGGTAAGAAAGTACCAAGAAGAGAGGACGTAGGTGCCGAGTTAAAGGACCAAACCTCTACACATCCATTGTTGGTTTTTTGTTTCCTTATCTTATCTTTAATTTTTAATTTACTTCAAATTTACAAAGTTTTTATAGAACTAATTCACCCCTCTCTTAGTTCAATCTCCCCTTTAAAGCTAACACTTGGTATCAAGAGCTTTGGTCTCCATTATAGGTCTCACAACCTTAAGAAAAGATC
>JBBYHL010380897.1:0-21653 GCA_038381835.1 Adansonia madagascariensis
TATGAGTATCCAAGTTTGTCTCATTTCACGGATGAACTTTGATTGTAAGGAAAATGGTGGAAAAAAAAGCTTTTCTTTCAAATCTAAAGCATCAACATCGTGTATCCTAATGTGGAGAACATGATTGTAGTGCCAACAAAAAATAGAATGGATATTATTAGGAGTATCCAAGTTTGTTTCATTTTATGAATGAACTTTGATTATAAGGAAAATAGGGGAAAGAAATACTTTTCTTACAAATCTAAAGCATCAATATCACGTTTCGCAATGTGGAGAACATGATTGTAGTGCCCATAACAGTAAGAATGGAGATTATTATGTGTATCGCTGTTTGTCCCACTTCATGGGTGATAATTAATTACAAGGAAAACTGTGGAAAGAATGACTTTTCTTGCAAATCCAAAGCATTAATATCATGTATCCCAACGAGGAGAACATGATTGTAGTGCCAATGACAAAAAGAAAAGAGATTATTACGAGTATCCAAGTTTGTCTCATTTCATGGATGAACTTTGATTCTAAGGAAAATGGTGGAAAGAAAAGCTTTTCTTGCAAATCCAAAACATCAACATCGTGTATCCTAATGTGGAGAACATGATTGTAGTGCCAACAAAAAATAGAATGGATATTATTAGGAGTATCCAAGTTTGTATAATTTCATGGATGAAGTTTAATTATGAGGAAAATGGAGGAAAGAAAACGTTTCTTGCAAATCCAAAGCATCAATATCGTCTATCCCAATGTGGAGAACATGATTGTTGTACCAATAATAGAAAGAATAGAGATTATTATGAGTATCCAAGTTTATCTCATTTCACAAATGTACATAATTAAAAGGAAAATGGTAGAAAGAAAGCTTTTCTTGCAAATCTAGAGTATTAGTATCTTGTATTCCAATGCGGAGAACATGACTGTAATGCTAATAACAAAAATAATGGAGATTATTATGAGTATCCAAGTATGTCTTATTTCACTGTTGAACTTTGATTATAAGGAAAATGGTGGACAGAAAGCTTTTCTTGCAAATACAAAGCATCAATATTGTGTATCCCAATGAGGAGAACATGATTATAGCACCAATAACAAAAAGAATGGAGATTATTAAGAGTATCCAAGTTTATCTTATTTCATGGATGAACTTTGATTATAAGGAAAATGGTGGAAAAAAAGCTTTTCTTGCAAATCCAAAGCATGAATATCGTGTAGCTCAAGGAGGAGAACATGATTGCAGTTGCAGTAATAATAAGAATAGAGATTATTATGAGTATTACAGTTTGTCCCACTTCACGAGTGATCGTTAATTACAAGGAAAATGGTGAAAAGAATGACTTTTCTTGCAAATCCAAAGCATCAATATCATGTGTCCAACGAGGAGAACATGATTGTAGTGCCAATAAGAAAAAGAATGGAGATTATTATGAGTATCCAAGTTTGTCTCATTTCATGGATGAACTTTAATTATAAGGAAAATGGTGGAAAAAAAGCTTTTCTTGTAAATCCAAAGCATCAATACCGCGTGTCCCAATGTGGAGACATGATTGTGGTTCCAACAAGAAATAGAATAGAGATTATTATGAGTATCAGAGTTTGCCTCATTTCCTGAATGAACTTTGATTATATGAAAAATGGTGGAAAGAAAAGCTTTTCTTGCAAATCCAAAGTATCAATATTGCGTGTCCCAATGTGGAGAACATGATTGTATTGCCCATAACAGTAAGAATGGAGATTATTATGTGTATCGCTGTTTGTCCTACTTCATGCGTGATAATTAATTACAAGGAAAACGGTGGAAATAATGACTTTTCTTGCAAATCCAAAGCATCAATATCATGTATCCCAACGAGGAGAACATGATTGTAGTGCCAATGACAAAAAGAAAAGAGATTATTATGAGTATCCAAGTTTGTCTCATTTCACGGATGAACTTTGATTGTAAGGAAAACGGTGGAAAGAAAAGCTTTTCTTGCAAATCTAAAGCATCAACATCGTGTATCCTAATGTGGAGAACATGATTGTAGTGCCAACAAAAAATAGAATGGATATTATTAGGAGTATCCAAGTTTGTCTAATTTCATGGATGAACTTTGATTATAAGGAAAATGATGGAAATAAAGCGTTTCTTGCAAATCCAAAGCATCAATATCGTGTATCCTAATATGGAGAACATGATTGTAGTGCCAATAACAGAAAGAATGGAGATTATTATGAGTATCCAAGTTTGTCTCATTTCATAAATGAACATAATTAAAAGGAAAATGGTAGAAAAAAAGCTTTTCTTGCAAATCTAGAGCATCAATATCTTGTATCCTAATGCGGGGAACATGATTGTAGTGCCAATAACAAAAAGAATGGAGATTATTATGAGTATCCAAGTATGTCTTATTTCACTGTTGAACTTTGATTATAAGGAAAATGTGGAATGAAAGCTTTTCCTGCAAATCTAAAGAATCAATAACGTGTATCCCAATGAGGAGAACATGATTGTAGCACCAATAACAAAAAGAATGGAGATTATTAAGAGTACCCAAGTTTATCTCATTTCACAGATGAACTATGATTGTAAGGAAAATGATGGAAAGAAAAGCTTTTCTTGCAAATCCAAAGCATCAGTATCATATCCTAATGTGCAGAACATGATTGTAGTTGCAGTAACAGTAAGAATGGAGATTATTACGAGTATTACAGTTTGTCCCACTTCACAGGCGATCATTAATTATAAGGAAAACGGTGGAAAGAACTACTTTTCTTACAAATCCAAAGCATCAATATCATGTGTCCTAACAAGGAGAACATGATTATAGTGCCAATAACAAAAAGATTGGATATTATTATGGGTATCCAAGTTTGTCTCATTTCATGGATGAACTTTGATTATAAGGAAAATGGTGGAAAGAAAGGCTTTTATTGCAAATCCAAAGCATCAATATCATGTATCCCAATGAGGAGAACATGATTGTCGTGCCCATAACAATAAGAATGGAGATTATTACGAGTATCAAATTTTATCCCACTTCACAGGTGAACATTAATTACAAGGAAAATGGAGGAAAGAAAGGCTTTTCTTGCAAATTTGAAGCATCAATATCATGTATCACAGTGAGGAGAACATGATGTGCCAAAAACAGAAAGAATGGAGATTATTATAAGTATCCAACTTTTTCTCATTTCATGGATAAACTTTGATTATAAGAAAAATGGGGGAAAGAAATGCTTTTCTTGCAGATCCAAAGCACCAATATCGTGTATCCCAATGTAGAGAACATGATTGTAGTGCCAATAACAAAAGAAATGGAGATTATTATAAGTATCCAAGTTTATCTCATTTTGTGGATGAACTTTGGTTATAAGGAGAATGGTAGAAAGAAAAGCTTTTATTGCAAATCCAAAGTATCAATATCATGTATCCCAATGTGCAGAACATGATTGTAGTGCCAAAAACAAAAAGAATGGAGATTATTATGAGTATCTAGGTTTGTCTCGTTTTAGGGATGAACTTTGATTGCAAGAAAAATGGTGGAAAGAAAAGCTTTTCTTGCAAATCCAAAGTATGAATATCATGTATCAACCAATGAGGAGAACATCATTGCAGTGCCAATAACAAAATAAATGTAGATTATTATAAGTATCTAAGTTTATCTTATTTCACAGATGAACTTTGATTATAAGGAAAATAGAGGAAAGAAAAGCTTTTATTGCAAATCCAAAACATCAATATCGTGTATCCTAATGTACAGAACATGATCGTAGTGCCAATAACCAAAAGAATGGAAATTATTAGGTGTATCCAAGTTCGTCTCATTTCATGAATGAGCTTTGATTATAAGGAAAATGGTGGAAAGAAAGTTTTTCTTACAAATCCAAAGCATCAATATCATGTATCCTAATGTGGAGAACATGATTGTAGTGCCAACAAGAAAAAGAATGGAGATTAGTATGAGTATCCAAGTTTGTCTCATTTCATGAATAAACTTTGATTATAAGGAAAATGATGGAAAGAAAGCTTTTGTTGCAAATCCAAAGCATAAGTATCATGTATCCTAATGAGGAAAGAATACTTTAGTGCCAATAACAAAAAGAATGGAGATTATTATTAGTGTCCAAGTTTGACTCATTTTGTCGATGAACTTTGATTATAATGAAAATGGTGGAAAGAAATGCTTTTTTTGCAAATCCAAAGCTTAAATATCATGTATCCTAGTGTGGAGAACATGATTGTAGAGCCCATAACCATAAGAATGGAGATTATTACGAGTATCGAAGTTTATCCCACTTCAAGGTGAGCATTAACTCCAAGGAAAATGGTGGAAAGAAATGTTTTTCTTGCAAATCAAAAGCATCAACATCATGTATCCTAATCAAGAGAACATGATTGTTGTGCAAATAACAAAAAGAATGGAGATTATTGTGAGTATCCCAGTTTGTCTCATTTCGTGGATTAACTTTGATTATGAGAAAAATGGTGGAAAAGAAAGCTTTTCTTGTGGATTGAAAACATCAATATCGTGTATCCCAATGAGGAGAACATGATTGTAGTGCCAATAACAAAAAGAATAAAGATTACTATGAGTATCCAAGTTTGTCTCATTTCACAGATGAACTTTGATTATAAGGAAAATGGTGGAAAGAAAGCTTTTCTTGCAAATCTAAAGCATCAATATCATGTATCTTAATGTGGAAAACATGATTGTAGTGCCTGTAACAATAAGAATAGAGATTACTACAAGTATCGATGTTTGTCCCACTTTAGGGGCGAACATTAATTACAAGGAAAATGGTGGAAAGAAAGGCTTACAAATCCAAAGCATCAGTATCATGTGTCCCAATAGGAAGAACATGTTTGCAGTGCCAATAACAAAAGGACTAGAGATTATTATGAGTATCCAAGTTTGTCTTATTTCATAGATGAACATTGATAATAAGGAAAATGGTGGAAAGAAAGCTTTACTTGCAAATCCAAATCAACATTATCACGTATCCCAATGTGGAGAACATGATTGTAGTGGTAATAATAAAAAGAGTGAAGATTATTATGAGCATCCAAGTTTGTCAAATTTTCTCAATGAACATTGATTGCAAGGAAAATGGTGGAAAGAAAGCTTTTCTTCCAAATCCAAAGCATTAATATCGTGTATCCTAAAGAGCAGAACATGATTGTAGTGCCAGTAACAAAAAGGATGAAGATTACTATGACTATCGAAGTTTTTCTCATTTCACGGATGAACTTTGATTATAAGGAAAATGGTGGAAAGAAATGCTTTTATTGCAAATCCAAAGCATCAATATCATGTATCCTAATGTGAAAAACATGATTGTAGTACCCATAACAATAAGAATAGGGATTATTGTGAGTATCGATGTTTGTCCCACTTCAGGGGTGAGCATTAATTACAAGGAAAATGGTGGAAATAAAGGCTTTCCTTGCAAATCCAAAGCATCAGTATCATGTATCCTAATGAAGAGAATATGTTTGCAGTGCCAATAACAAAAAGAATGGAGATTATTATGAGTACCCAAGTTTATCTTATTTCATGGATGAACATTGATAATAAGAAAAATGGTAGAAAGAAAGCTTTACGTGCAAATCCAAAGCAACACTATCATGTATCCTAATATGGAGAACATGATTGTAGTGCCAATAACGAAAAGAATAAAGATTATTATGAGTATCCAAGTTTGTTAGATTTTTTGAATGAACTTTGTCTACAAGGAAAATGGTGGAAAGAAAGCTTTTCTTGAAAATCTAAAGCATTAATATCATGTATCCCAAAGAGCAGAACATGATTGGAGTGCAAATAACAAAAAGTATGGAGATTACTATGACAATCGAAGTTTGTCTCATTTCCCGAATGAACTTTGATTATAACGAAAATGGTGGAAAGAAATGCTTTTATTACAAATCCAAAGCTTAAATATCATGTATCCCAATGTGGAGAACATGATTGTAGTGCCATAACCTTAAGAGCGGAGATTATTACGAGTATCAAAGCTTATCCCACTTTAGGGTGAACATTGATTCCAAGGAAAATGCTGGAAAAAAATGTTTTTCTTGCAAATCAAAAGCATTAACATCATGTATCCCAATGAGGTGAGCATGATTGTTGTGCAAATAACAAAAAGAATGGAGATTATTATGAGTATCACAGTTTGTCTCATTTCACGGATTAACTTTGATTATGAGAAAAATGGTGGAAAGGAAAGCTTTTCTTGCAGATCAAAAGCATTAATATCGTGTATCCCAATATGGAGAACGTGATTGTAGTGCCAATAACAAAAAGAATAGAGATTATTATGAGTATCCAAGTTTGCCTCATTTCACGGATGAACTTTGATTATAAGGAAAATGTTGCAAAGAAAAGCTTTTGTTGCAAATCCAAAGCATCAATATCATGTATCCTAATGTGGAAAACATGATTGTAGTGCCCATAACAATAGGAATAGATATTATTATGAGTATCGATGTTTGTCCCACTTCAAGGGTGAACATTAATTACAAGGAAAATGGTGGAAAAAAAGGCTTTCCTTACAAATCCAAAGCATTAGTATCATGTATGCCAATGAGGAGAACATGATTGTAGTGCCTATAATAATAAGAATGGAGATATTACGAGTATTGAGGTTTGTCCCACTTCATAGGTGAACATTAATTACAAGGAAAATGGTGGAAAGAAAAGCTTTTCTTGTAAATCCAAAGCATCAATATCATGTATGCCAATAAGGAGAACATGATTGTAGTGCCAATAACAAAAAAAAATGGACATTATTATGAGTATCCAAGTTTGTCTCATTTCACGGTTGAACTTTGATTTAGGAAAAATGGCAAAAAGAAAAGCTTTTCTTGTAAATCGAAAGCATCAATATCGTGTATACAATATTGGAAAACAAGATTGTAGTGCCAATAACAAAAAGAACGGAGATTATTATGAGTATCCAAGTTTGTCTTATTTCACTAATAAACTTTGATTACAAGGAAAATGGTGGAAAGAAAAGCTTTTCCTACATATCCCATCAATATCGTGTATCCCAATGAGGAGAACATGATTGCACTATCAATAACAAAACGCATGGTGATTATTATGAGTATCCAAGCTTGTCTCTTATCACTGATAAATTTTGATTATAAGGAAAATGGTAGAAAGAAAGCTTTTCTTACAAATCCAAAGCATCAATATCATGTATCCCAATGTGGAAAACATAATTGTGGTCAAATAACAAAAAGAATGGAGATCATTATGAGTATCCATGTTTGTCTCATTTCACGGATGAACTTTAATTATATGGAAAATAGTGAAAAGAAAAGCCTTTCTTGCAAATCCAAAGCAACACTATCGTGTATCCCAATGAGGAGAACATGACTGTAGTGCCAATGAAAAAAACAATGGAGATCATTATGAGTATCCAAGTTTGTCTTGTTTCACGGATGAACTTTGATTATATGTAAAATGCTGGAAAGAAAAACTTTTCTTGCAAATCCAAAGCATCAATGTCATGTATCCCATGAGGAAAACATGATTGTAGTGCCTAAAACAATAAGAATGAAGATATTATAAGTATCGAGGTTTGCCCCATTTCATAGGTGAACATTAATTACAAGCAAAATGGTGGAAAGAAAGGCTTTTCTTGCAAATCCAAAGCATCAATATCATGTATGCCAATGAGGAGAACATGATTGTAGTGCTAATAACAAAAAGAATGGACATTATTATGAGTATCCAGGTTTGTCTCATTTCACGGTTGAACATTGATTATAAGAAAATGGTGGAAAGAGAAGTTTTTCTTGTAAATCGAAAGCATCAATATCATGTATACAATATTGGAGAACAAGATTGTAGTGCCAATAACAAAAAGAATGGAGATTATTATGAGTATCCGTGTTTGTCTTATTTCACTGATGAACTTTGATTACCAGGAAAATGGTGGAAAAAAAAGCTTTTCCTACATATCCAACCCATCAATATCGTGTATCCCCATAAGGAGAACATGATTGTAGTGCCAATAACAAAAAGAATGGTGATTATTATGAGTATCTGAGCTTGTCTCTTTTCACTGATAAATTTTAATTATAAGAAAAATGGTAGAAAGAAAGCATTAATTGTAAATACAAAGCATCAATATCGTGTATCCTCACGTGGAGAACATAATTGTGGTGCAAATAACAAAAAGAATGGAGATCATTATGAGCATCCATGTTTGTCTCATTTCACGGATGAACTTTAATTATATGGAAAATAGTGGAAAGAAAAGCTTTTCTTGCAAATCCAAAGCAACACTATTGTGTATCCCAATGAGGAGAACATGATTGTAGTGCCCATGACAAAAAAAATGGAGATCATTATGTGTATCCTAGTTTGTCTCGTTTCACGGATGAACTTTAATTATATGTAAAATACTGGAAAGAAAAGCTTTTCTTGCAAATCCAAAGAATTAATATTATGTATCCCAATAAAGAGAACATGATTGTAGTGCTAATGAAAAAAGGAATAGAGATTATTATGAGTATCCAAGTTTGTCTCATTTCACGGATAAACTTTGATTATAAAGAAAATTATGGAAAGAAAAACCTTTCCTGCAAATCTAAAGCATCGATATCACATATCCCAATAAGGAGAGCATGATTGCAATGGCAATAACAAAAAGAATAAAGACTATTATGAGTAGCCAAGTTTGTCTCGTTTCACGGATGAGCTTTAATTATAAGGAAAATGGTGGAAAGAAAAGCTTTTCTTGCAAATCCAAAGCATCAACATCGTGTATCCCAATGTGGAGAACATGATTATAGTGCGAACAAAAAATAGAATGGATATTATTAGGAGCATCCAAGTTTGTCTCATTTCATGGATGAACTTTGATTATAAGGAAAATGGTGGAAAGAAAGCGTTTCTTTAAATCCAAAGCATCAATATCGTGTATCCCAATGTGGAGTACATGATAGTAGTGCTAATAACAAAAAGAATGGAGATTATTATAAGTATCCAAGTTTGTCTCAATTCACAAATGAGCTATAATTTTAAGGAATATGGTGGAAAGAAAGCTTTTCTTGAAATCCAAGGCATCAATATCTTGTATCCCAATAAGGATAGCATGATTGTAGTACCAATAACAAAAGGAATGGAGATTATTATGAGTATCCAAGTATGTCTCATTTCACTGGTGAACTTTGATTACAAGGAAAATGGTGGAAAGAAAGCTTTTCTTGCAATTCCAAAGCAATGATGTCGTGTATCCCAAAGAGCAGAACATGATTGGAGTGCCAATAACAAAAAGTATGGAGATTACTATGACAATCAAAGTTTGTCTCATTTCCCGGATGAAATTTGATTATAACGAAAATGGTGGTGTATCCCAATATGAAGAACATGACTTTAGTGCCAATAACAAAAATAATAGAGATTATTAAGAGTATCCAAGTTTGTCTTATTTCATGGATAAACTTTGATTATAAGGAAAATGGTAGAAAGAAAGCATTCTTGTAAATCCAAAGCATCAATATCATATATCCCAACGTGGAGAACATGGTTGTAGTGCTAATAACAAAAAGAATGAAGGTTATTATGAGTATCCAAGTTTGTCTCATTTCATGAATGAACTTTGATTATTAGGAAAATGGTGGGAAGAAAACTTTTCTTGAAATTCAAAGCATCAATATCGTGTATCCCAATGAGGAGAACATGATTGTAGTGCAAATAACAAAAAGAAGGGAGATTATTATAAGTACCCGAGTTGGTCTCATTTTATGGATGAACTTTAATTATAAGGAAAATGGAGAAGAGAAAAGCTTTTATTGCAAATCCAAAGCATCAACATTGTGTATCCCACTATGGAGAACATGGTTGCAGTGCCTACAACAATAAGAATAGAGATTATTATTAGTGTTAAAGTTTGTCCCACTTCACGAGTGAACATTAATTACAAGGAAAATGATGGAAAGAAAGGCTTTTCTTAAAAATCCAATGAATCAATATCATGTATCCCAATAAGGAGAACATGATTGTAGTGCTAATAACAAATAGAATGGAGATTATTATGAGTATCCATGTTTGCCTTATTTAATGGATGAACTTTGATTATAAGGAAAATGGTGGAAAGAAAAGCTTGTCTTGCAAATCGAAGCATAAATATCATGTGTCCCAATGTTTAGAACGTGATTGTAGTGCCAATAACAAGAAGAATGGACATTATTAAGAATCCCCAAGTTTGTTTCATTTCACGGATGAACTTTGATTACAAGGTTAATGGTGAAAAAAAAGGCTTTTCTTTCAAATCCAATGCATCAATATCGCATATCCCAAATGGAGAACGTGATTGTAGTGCCAACAACAAAATGAATGGAGGTTATTTTGAGTATCCATGTTTGTTTCATTTCTCGGATGAACTTTGATTATAAGGAAAATGGTGGAAAGAAAGCTTTTCATGCAAATCCAAAGCATCAATATCATGTATCCCAATATGGAGAACATAATTGTCGTGCCAATAACAAAAAGAATAGAGATTATTACGAGTATCCAAGTTTGTCTCATTTCACAGATAAACTTTGATTACAATGAAAATGGTGAAAAGAAAAGCTTTTATTACAAATCTAAAGTATCACTATCATGTATCCCAATGGGGAAAACATGATTATAGTGCTGATAGCAAAATGAATGGATGTTATTTTGAGTATCCATGTTTGTCACATTTCTCGGATGAACTTTGATTATAAGGAGAATAGTGAAAAGAAAAACTTTTCTTGCAGATCTAAAGCATCAATATCGTGTATCCTAATAAGGAGAACCTAATTGTAGTGCTAATAACAAAAAGAATGGAGATCATTATGAGAACCTAAGCTTGTCTCATTTCTTGGATGAACTTTGATTATAGGGAAAATGGTGGAAAGAAAGCTTTTCATGCAAATCCTAAGCATCAATATCGTGTATCCGAATATGGAAAACATGATTGCCATGCCAATAACAAAAAGAATGGGGATTATTATAAGTATCCAAGTTTGTCTCATTACACAAATGAACTTTGATTATGAGGAAAATGGCGAAAAGAAAAGCTTTAATTACAAATCTAAAGCATCACTATCATGTATCCCAATGGGGGGAACATGATAGTAGCGCCAATAACAAAATGAATGGAGGTTATTTTGAGTATCCATGTTTGTTTCATTTCTCGGATGAACTTTGATTATAAGGAAAATATTGGAAAGAAAAGCTTTTCTTGCAGATCCAAAGCATTAATATCGTGTATCCTAATAAGGACAACATGATTGTAGCACCAATAGCAAAAAGAATGGAGATTATTATGACCACCCAAGTTTATCTCATTTCTTAGATGAACTTTGATTATAAGAAAAATAGCGGAAAGAAAAGCTTTTCTTGTAAATCTAAAGCATCAATATCGTGTACCCCAATGAGGAGAACATGATTGTAGTGCCAATGACAAAAAGAATAGAGATTATTGTAAGTATCCAAGTTTGTCCCATTTTACGGATTAACTTTGATTATAAGAAAAATGGTGGAAGGAAAAGCTTTTATTGCAAATCCAAGGCATCAATATCGTGTATCCCACTGTGGAGAACATGATTGTAGTGCCAATAACAAAAAGAATGGTGATTATTATGAGTATCCAAGTTTGTCTCATTTCATGAATGAACTTTGATTATAAAGAAAATGGTGGAAAGAAAGATTTTCTTGCAAATCCAAAACATCAATATCCTGTATCCCAATGGAGAGAACATGATTGTTGTGCTAATAACAAAAAGAATGGAGATTGTTATGAATCTCCAAATTTGTTTCATTTCATGGATGAACTTTGATTATAAGGTTAATGGTGGAAAAAATGCTTTTTTTTTTTTCAAATTCAAAGCATTAATATCGTGTATCCTAATGTGGGGAACATGATTGCAGTGCCAATAACAAAAGGGATGGAGATTATTTTAAGTTTCCAAGTTTGCCTCATTTCATGGATGAACTTTGATTATAAGGAAAATGGTGGAAGGAAAAGCTTTTCTCGCAAATCCAAAGCATTAGTATCATGTATCCTAATGAGGAGAACATGATTGTAGTGCCAATAACAAAAAGAGTGGAGATTATTATGAGTATCCAAGTTTGTCTAATTTCGCAAATGAACTTCGACTGGAAGGAAAATTGTGGAAAGAAAAGCCTTTCTTGCAAATCCAAAGCATCAATATCATGTATCCCAATGAGGAGAGCATAATTGTAGTGCCAAGAACAAAAAGAGTGGAGATTATTATGAGTATCCATGTTTATCTCATTTCACTAATGAACTTTGATTATAAGGAAAATGGTGGAAAGAAAGCTTTCCATGCAAATCCAAAGCATCAATACCATGCATCCCAATATGGAGAACATGATTACCATGCCAATAACAAAAAGAGCGGAGATTATTATGAGTATCCAAGTTTGTCTCATTTTGCAGATGAACTTTGATTATGAGAAAAATGGTGGAAAGAAAAGCTTTTATTTCAAGTCTAAAGGATCAATATCGTGTATCCCAATGGGAAGAACATGATTGTAGTGCCATTAATAAAATGAATGGATGTTATTTTGAGTATCCATGTTTGTCTTATTTCTCGGATGAACTTTGATTACAATGAAAATAGTGGAAAGAAAAACTTTTCTTGTAGATCCAAAGCATCAATATCGTGTATCCTAATTAGGAGAACCTAATTGTAGTTCCAATAACAAAAAGAATGGAGATCATTATGAGTACCCAAGCTTGTCTCTTTCTTGGATGAACTTTGATTATAGGGAAAATGGTGGAAAGAAAACCTTTTCTAGTAAACCCAAAGCATTAATATCGTGTATCCCAATGAGGAGAACATGATTGTACTGCAAATAACAAAAAGAATAGAGATTTTTATGAGTATCCAAGTTTCTCTCATTTCTCGAATGAAATTTGATTATAAAGAAACTGGCTTGATGAAAAGTGTTTCTCGCAAATCCAAAGCTTCAATACTGTGTCTCCCAATGTGGAGAACATGATTGTACTACCAATAATTAAAAGAATGGAGGTCATTATGGGTATACAAGTTTGTCTCATTTCATGGATGAAATTTGATTTTTAGGAAAATGATGGAATGAAAAGCTTTTCTTGCAAATCCAAAGCATCAGTATTGCACATCCCAGTGAGGAGAACATGATTGTAGTGCCCAAAATACTAAGAATGGAGATTACTATAAGTATCTAAGTTTGTCTCATTTCTCAGATGAACTTTGATTATAAGGAAAATGGTAGAAAGAAAAGCTTTTCTTGTAAATCCAAAGCATCAATATCGTGTATCCTAATGAGGAGAAGATGATTGTAGTACCAATAGCAGAAAGAAGGGATAATATTATCGGTATCCAAGTTTGTCTCATTTCTCGGATGAACTATGATTATTAGGAAAATGAATGGAAGAAAAGCTTTTCTTGCAATTCCAAAACATCAATATCGTGTCTCCCAATGTGGAGAACATGATTGTACCAACAATGACAAAAAGAGTGGAGATTATTATGAGTATCCAAGTTTGTTTCATTTCACGGATGAACTTTGATTATAAGGAAAATTATGGAAAGAAAAGCACTTCTTGCAAATCCAAAGCATCAATATCATGTATCCCAATGAGGGCAACATGATTGTAGTGCCAATAACAAAAAGAATGCAGATTATTACAAGTATACACGTTTGTCTGATATCACTGATGAACTTTGATTATAAGGGAAATGGTGGAAAGAAAGCTTTTGTTGCAAATCCAAAGCACCAATATAATGTATCCCAATGTGGATAACATGATTATAGTGCCAATAAAAAAAAGAATAGCGATTATTATGAGTATCCAAGTTTGTCTCATTTCATGAATAAACTTTGATTATAGGGAGAATCGTGGAAAAAAAGCTTTTCTTGCAAATCCAAAGCATCAATATCGTGTATCCCAATGAGGAGAACATGATTGTCGTACCAATAGCAAAAAGAATAGAGATTATTATGAGTACCCAAGTTTATCTTATTTCTTTGATGAACTTTGATTATTGGAAAATGGTGGAAAGAAAAGCTTTTCTTGTAATTCCAAGGCATCAATATCGTGTATCCCAATGAGGAGAACATGATTGCATTGCCAATAACAAAAAGAATGGTGATTATTATGGGTATCCAAGTTTCTCCCATTTCTCGGATAAACTTTGATTATAAGGAAAGTCGCAGGAAAAAAAGCATTTCCTGTAAATTTAAAGCTTCAATATCGTGTATCCCAATGTGGAGAATATGATTGTACTGCTAATAACAAAAAGAATGGAGATTATTATGGCTATATAAGTTTGTCTAATTTCACAAATGAACTTTGATTATAAGAAAAATGATGGAAAGAAAAGCTTTTCTTTCAAATCCAAAGCATCAATATCGTGCATCCCAATGAGGAGAACATTATTGTAGTGCCTATAACAAAAAGAATAGAGATTATTATGAGTATCCATGTTTGTCTAATTTTATGGATAAACTTTGATTATAAGGAAAATGGTGGAAAAAATCTTTTCTTGCAAATCCAATGCATCAATATCACGTATCCCAATGTGGAGAACATGATTGTAGTGCCAATAACAAAAAGAATGAGCTTATTTTGAGTACTGATGTTTGTCCCATTTCACGGGTGAACATTAATTACAAGGAAAATGGTGGAAAGAAAAACTTTTCTTGCAAATTCAAAGCATCAATATTATTTATCCCAATGACCAGAACCTGGTTATAGTCTTAATAAAAAAAGAATGGAGATTATTATTGGTATCCAAGTTTGTCTCATTTCTCGGATAAACTTTAATTATAAGGAAAATGGTTGGAAGAAAGGCTTTTTCTTGCAAATCCAAAGCTTTAATATCGTGTATCCCAATGTGGAGAACATGATTATATTGCCAATAACAAAAAGAATGGAGATTATTATGGGTATACAAGTTTGTCTCATTTCACAAATGAACTTTGATTATAAGGAAAACGGTGGAAAGAAAAGCTTTTCTTGTAAATCCAAGGCATCAATCTCATACATCCCAATGAGGAGAACATTATTGTAGGGCCAATAATAAAAAGAATGGAGATTATTATGAGTATCCAAGTTTGTCTCATTTTGCAAATGAACTTTAATTATAAGGAAAATGGTGGAAAGAAAAGCTTTTCTTGCAAATCCAAATCATAAATAACGTGTAACACAATGTGGAGAACATGATTGTGGTGCCCTTGACAAAAAGAATGGAGATTATTACAAGCATCGAAGTTTGTCCATTTCATAGGTGAACATTAATTACAAGAAAAATGGTGGAAAGAAAAGCTTTTCTTGCAAATCTAAAAAATCAATATCATGTATCCCAATGTGGAGAACATGAATGTAGTGCCAATAACAAAAAGAATGGAGGTTATTATGGGTATCCAAGTTTATGTCATTTTATGGATGAACTTTGATTATAAGGAAAATGGTGGAAAGAAAAGCTTTTCGTGCAAATCAAAAGCAACATTATTGTGTATCCCAATGATGAGAACAGGATTATAGTGTCAATCACAAAAAGAATAAAGATTATTATAAGCATCCAAGTTTGTCTTATTTCAAGGATAAACTTTAGTTATAAGGAAAATGTTGGAAAGAAAAGCTTTTCTTGCAAATCCAAAGCATCAATATCATGTATCACAATGAAGAAAATGTGATTGAGTACCAATAACAAGAAGAATAGAGATTATTATGAGTATCCAAGTTTGTCTCATTTCACGGATGAACTTTGCCTATAATAAAAATAGTGGAAAAATAGCTTTTCTTTAAAATCCAAAGCATCAATATCGTGTATCCCAATGTAGAGAACATGATAAGAAAAAGAATGGAGATTATTTTGAGTATCCAAGTTTATCTTATTTCACGGATGAACTTCGATTATAAGGAAAATGCTGGAAAGAAAGCTTAGCTTGCAAATCAAGGCATCAATATCGTGTATCCCAATGTGGAGAACATGATTGTAGTGCCAATAACAAAAAGAATGTAGATTATTATAAGTATCCAAGTTTGTCTCAATTCACAAATGAACTTTGATTATAGGGAAAATGGTGGAAAGAAAGCTTTTCTTGCAAATCCAAAGCATCAATATTGTGTATCCCAATATGGTGTAGTGCCAATAACAAAAAGAATGGAGATTATTATAAATATCCAAGTTTGTCTTAATTAACAGATGAACTTTGATTATAAGGAAAATGGTGAAAAGAAAAGACAAGAAAAAACTCAAAAACTAGATGAACCTAGCAAATAACTCAAAGAACAAATACGAGAAAAAGAGAAGACAAGAAAAAACTTAATAACAAGATGAACCCAGCAAATAACTCAAAGAACAAATTTGAGAAAAAGAAAAGGCAAGAAAAAAAACTTAAGAACAAGATAAACCCAACAAGATAAATAAGAATTTATCCCAATCCAAGCTCTGATACTAAATGATGCAGAACCCCAAGGCTAAAGAACCCAAAACCCCTTAAACACATACTTTGACAAGAACATGAATAAGAAGAAATTCCCAACCCTAATGAACCCCCAATCAATTATATGAATGGAAATGCATATGATAAGGTTGATTTCAAAAACAAGAATAGGATTCGCCATAAGAAATTACCTTGATAAGAATTATATTCTTGATGCAATAGAAGAAGACAAGCAATCTTCCCTAAGACGAGTAAAAACTCTATATTTTTCCAATAACCAAATCTGCCATACAATGTTCATTATGAGGTATTTGTACCCCTTAAAAACAAAAAATCTTAGAGATATAAAAGGCCTTTAAACATAGGCCTCCACCAAAATACTAAAGCTTAAACCTAACATCTCTAAAATACAGCCTATTAAGCCTAAAGGTTTAAATTAAATGAGCTAAAAGCTAATAAAAGCCCATCTTACCAAAATAAGCCCATAATAAATTAAAAAGAAGTCCACATGCAAAATACAAGTAATGGGCTACCCAAAGCTATTTTTGTAACTTAAAATAATTAATTAACTAAGAATTAGAGTCTTCTCGCAAATTCAGCCCCATGTGATTAGATATAATGCCATTGGTCCTCATTATCTCTTGAGATTCCATGCCATCTACAATTCTGCCTATGTAGGATTGAAGTGCTTGTTTGAACTTCTAAACTTTTGATCTTCTTACCGGTCCATTCGGCATTGCTAGCTCATCTTTGGTTCTATTCCTCTTATAATGTACCATGGTTGCACTCACATCGAAAAATCATAGAAAAAAAGCTTTTCTTGCAAATCCAAAGCATCAATACTGTGTATCCCAATATGGAGAACATGATTGTACTGCTAATAACAAAAAGAGTGGAGATTATTATGAGTATCCAACCTTGTCTCATTTAACGAATAAACTTTAATTATAAGGAAAATGGTGGAAAGAAAGTTTTTCTTGCAAATCCAAATCATCACTATCGTGTATCCCAACGTGGAGAACATGATTGTGGGGCTACTAACAAAAAGAATGAAGATTACTATGAGTATCTAAGTTTGTTTTATTTCTTGAATAATCTTTGACTATAGGGAAAATGGTGGAATAAAAAGCTTTTCTTGCAAATCCAAAGCATCAATATAGTGTATCCCAATGTGGAGAACATGATTGTAGTGCCAATAAGAAAAAGAATAGAGATTATTATGACTATCCAAGTTTGTCTCGATTCACAGATGATCTTTGATTAGAAGCAAAATCATGGAAAAAAAGCTTTTCCTGCAAAACCAAAGCATCAATACCGTGTATCCCAATGTGGAGAACATGATTGTAGTGCCAATAACAAAAAGAATGGAGATTATTATGAGTATCCAAGTTTGTCTCATTTCACAAATGAACTTTGATCATAAGGAAAATGGTAGAAAGAAAAGCTTTTCTTGCAAATCCAAAACATCAGTCTCGTGCATCCCAATGTGGAAAACATGGTTGTAGCCCCAATAACAAAAAGAATAGAGATTCTTACAAGTATCCAAGTTTGTCTCATTTGACAGATCAACTTTGATTATGAGGAAAATGGTGGAAAGAAAGCTTTTCTTGCAAATCCAAAGCATCAATATCATGTATCCCAATGTTAAGAACATGATTGTAATACCGATAACAAAAAAAATAGAGATTATTATGCGTATCCAAGTTTGTCTCATTACATGGATGACCTTTGATTACAAGAAAAATGGTGGAAAGGAAAGCTTTTCTTGTAAATCCAAAACATCTATATTGTGTATCCCAATATAGAAAACATGATTGTAGCACCAATAACAAAAAGAATGGAGATTATTATGAGTATCCAAGTTTGTCTCCTTTCACGGGTCAAGTTTAATTATAAGGAAAATGGTGGCAAAAAACATTTCTTGCAAATCCTAAGCATCAACATCAAGTATCCCAATGTGGGGAACATGATTTTCATACCAATAACAGAAAGAATGGAGATTATCATAAGTTTCTAGTTTGTCCCATTTCACTGATGATCTTTGATTATAAGGAAAATGGTGGGAAAAAAACTTTTCTTTCAAATCTGAAGCATCAGTATCAGGTATCCCAATATGGAGAATATGATTGTAGTGCCAATAACAAAAAGAGTGGAGATTATTTTGAGTATTTAGGTTTGTCTCATTTCACAGATAAACTTTTATTATAAGGAAAATGGTAGAAAGAAAAGCTTTTCTCACAAATCCAAAGCATCAATATCGTGTATCCTAAGTGGAGAACATGATTGTAGTGCCAATAACAAAAAGAATGGAGATTATTATGAGTATCCAAGTTTGTCTCATTTCATGAATGAACTTTGATTATACAAAAAATGGTGGAAATAAAGCTTTTCTTGAAAATCTGAAGCATCAATATCGTGTATCCTAATATTGAGAACATGATTGTAGGGCCAATAACAAAAAGAATAGAGATTATTATAAGTGTCCAACTTTGTCTTATTTCATGAATGAGCTTTGATTATAAGGAAAATGGTGGAAAGAAAGCTTTTCTTGCAAATCCAAGGCATCAATATTGTGTATCCCAACGTGAAGAACATGATTGTGGTGCTAATAACAAAAAGAATAACGTTTATTATGAGCATCCAAGTCTGTTTTATTTCATGGATAAACTTTAATTACAGGAAAAATGGTGGAAAGAAAATATTTTCTTACAAATCCAAAGCATCAATATCGTGTATCCCAATGTGGAGAACATGATTGTGGTGCCAATAACAAAAAGAATGAAGATTATTTTGAGTATCCAAGTTTATCTTATTTCTCAAATGAACTTTGATTATTGGGAAAATGGTGGAAAGAAAGCTTTTCCTGCAAATCCAAAGCATCAATACCTTTTATCTCAATGTGGAGAACATGATTGTAGTGCCAATAACAAAAAAAATAAAGATTATTATGAGTATCCAAGTTTGTCTTATTTCTTGGATAAACTTTGATTATAAGGAAAATCATGGAAAAATCGTGGAAAAATAGCTTTTTTTACAAATCCAATGCATCAATACCGTGTATCCCAATGTGCAGAACATGATTGCAGTGCCAATAAAAAAAGAATGGAGATTATAATGAGTATCCAAGTTTGTCCTATTTCATGAATGAACTTTGATTATAAGGAAAATGGTAGAAAGAAAAGCTTTTCTTGTAAATCCAAAGCATTAATATCGTGTATCCTAAAATGGGGAACATGATTGTAGTGCCAATAACAAAAAGAATCGAGATTATTATGAGTATCCAAGTTTGTCTTATTTCATAGATAAACTTTGACTATTAGGAAAATGGCATAAAGAAAGCTTTTCTTGCAAATCCAAAGCGTCAATATCATACATCCCAATGTGGAGAACATGATTGCAGTGCCAATAACAAAAAGAATAGAGATTATTATGAGTATCAATGTTTGTCCTATTTTATGAATGAACTCTAATTATAGGGAAAATGGTGGAAAAAAACTTTTCTTGCAAATTCAAAGCATCCATTTCATGTATCCCAATATGGATAACACGATTGTAGTGCCAATAATAAAAAGAATGGAGATATTATAAGTATCCAAGTGTCTCAATTCATGGATGCCCTTTGATTATAAGGAAAATCGTGGAAAAAAAGCTTTTCTTGCAAATCCAATGCATCAATACCGTGTATCCCAATGTGGTGAACATGATTATAGTGCCAATAGCAAAAAGAATAGAGATTATTATGAGCATCCAAGTTTGTCTCATTTCATGGATGAACATTAATTATAGGGAAAATGGTGGAGAGAAACCTTTTCTTCCAAATCCAAAGCATCAATATCGTGTATCCCAATGTGGAGAATATGATTGTCGTGTTAATAACAAAAAGAATGGAGATTATTATAAGTATCCAAGTTTGTCTCAGTTCACAGTTAAACTTTGATTGTAGGGAAAATGGCAGAAATAAAGCTTTTCTTGCAAATCCAAAGCATCAATATCGTGTATCCCAATATGGAGAACATGATCATAGTGCCAATAACAAAAAGAGTAGAGATTATTATAAGTATCCAAGTTTGTCTCAGTTCACAGTTAAACATTGATTGTAGGGAAAATGGCAGAAATAAAGCTTTTCTTGCAAATCCAAAGCATCAATATCGTATATCCTAATATGGAGAACATGATCGTAGTGCCAATAACAAAAAGAGTAGAGATTATTATAAGTATCCAAGTTTGTCTCAATTCATGGATGAACTTTGATTATAAGGAAAATGGTGGAAAGATAACTTTTCTTGCAAATCCAGAGCATCAATATGGTGTATCCCAATATGGAAAACATGATTGCAGTGCCAATAACAAAAAGAATGGAGATTATTAAAAGTATCCAAGTTTGTTTTAATTCACAGATGAGCTTTGATTATAGGGAAAATGGTGGAAAGAAAGCTTTTCTTGCAAATCAAAAGCATCAATATCATGTATCTCAATATGGTGTAGTGCCAATAACAAAAAGAATGGAGATTATTTTAAGTATCTATGTTTGTCTCAATTCATGGATGAACTTTGATTATAAGGAAAATGGTGGAAATATAGATTTTCTTGCAAATCCAAAGAATCAATATCGTGTATCCCAATGTAGAGAACAAGATTGTAGTGCCAACAACAAAAAGAGTGGAGATTATTATTAGCATCCTAGTTTCTCTCAATTCATAGATGAACTTTGATTATAGGGAAAATGGTGGAAAGATAGATTTTCTTGCAAATCCAAAGCATCAATATCGTGTATCCCAATGTGGAGAACAAGATTGTAGTGCCAACAACAAAAAGAATGAAGGTTATTATTAGTATCCCAGTTTGTCTCAATTTAAAGATGAACTTTGATTATAGGGGAAATGGTGGAAAGAAAGCTTTTCTTGGAAATCCAAAGCATCAATATCGTGTATCCCAATGTGGAGAATATGATTGTCGTGTTAGTAACAAAAAAAATGAATATTGTTATGAGCATCCAACTTTGTCTAATTTCTTGGATGAACTGTGATTATAAGGAAAATGGTAGAAAGAAAAGGTTTTTCTTGCAAATACAAAGCATCAATAACGTGTATCCCAATGTGGAGAACATGATTGCAGTACCAATAACAAAAAGAATGGAGACTATTATAAGTATCCAAGTTTATCTCAATTCAGAGTTGAACTTTGATTGTAGGGAAAATGGTGGAAATAAAGCTTTTCTTGCAAATCCAAAGCATCAAT
>JBBYHL010381227.1:5618-21649 GCA_038381835.1 Adansonia madagascariensis
TATCAGTATCAATATTAAATATGAATATAATATATTTATTCAAATATGTTTAAAAATATTGTGACATATTTTTATATAATTTTAAATTTATTGAATGTGTTATATATGAATAATATTTATGTATTAAGTATAAAATTATTAATTTATTGTATATTTATCTTTGAAAACCAAAATCTTATCAGAAGCTGGAATAGTAACATCTCATCTCACTAATTAAGACATAAAAAAAAAAAGTAGAATCAACACGAAATCAGTGTGAATTCAGGAGTTAATAATGTTTAATATTACGAGTGTGGGGATTGAACCCTTAAATTCACGTCTTTTACTTCCTATATACTAGAATTGATCGAACAATTTAGATTAAGTTTAATTTATGTGATCTAAACGAATTATTTTTAAAAAATAACATTTAATAAGTTTAAAATTTGAATGCTATAACATTTTCTTCTATTGCCATATTACAACATTCTTTATAAACGAACTTTGATACTTCTAAATTTTAATCAGTCACCTGTTTGGTAAGATAAAACTGCAACTCCTAAATTCTCAAAATCTGCATCAGTTGAATTGATAATACAGAGACCTTTGCAGCAATAATAATAATAATAATAATAATAATAATAATATATTGATGAGCTCAAATGCACAGCATATTGTTAAGCGAAATTCGATTACATCTTGTAAATTAAAATTTTAGTTATTATATATGGAAAATATAATCTGTATTTGCTAAAAGAAAAAATGGTTAATGAGTTAAAGGACAAAATTTCAAGCAATGGCAAATTAGTTTTGGACAACTAAGATTATAGGCCCTTCTTATCAGCTTCATCTCATTTTGGAGAGATTGGGATTAGAAATTGATTCAGCTCGGTTTGTGTTAGATTTGTAATTCATGTAACCTATGTTGTGTTTATTATTTATTTTTGTGTCATAATTAAATTTTAAATATTATATATTTATCTAAATTTTAATAAATTAATAATTTTTATTATATAAATTTTAATATATTTATACATTTATTCTATATTCGCATTATTTTTTTCTTAATTTATTGGGTTTGTTCTACTACGAACAAAGTTCAATTACCCTTTATCACCAACATGAAACAAGATCACAAACATTCAATGTTTTTGAAATTAAATCTATATAAAATTATCACCAACAGGAAACAAGATCACATCATGAGAAAAGTATACCTGCATGAACAGAAAATGGTTGAGGTGACAGTTGTTAGGGTAGATACCCTAGGCTAAGCAGTCCCCCTCTCATGATTCAATACATAGGAGCAGAGAATTACCTGCCACATTGGAGATAAAAGCTTAGATTCAAGGGCATGACTTAAAGCCAATGCATCAAGCTTTGCAGCCTCCACAAGGAAAGCCCGAATGGTATCTCGAGTCGGGTAGACGTACACCACCAGATGTCAAAATAGTTTCCAACAATCTCTCTTCACGAGTTTTAGCCTCTGAATAGTTTGAGCTGGATTCCCATGTGTAGTTTCCGTCATTAATACTCTTGAATCCTGGCCCCAACGTCTCCTAGCAGTATTTTTGGAAACCCCTTGGGTGTCATTGTGCAATTCAACTAATTCATACCTATCAGAATGGTCAATTTCTGTGGTCAACGACCTTTGAAGAACAGGACTTTTCTACCTTCGATTATCATTCTAAGTGAATGACCCTGAGTGAAACTACTAGTTCCCTGCTTTATAGACGCACTTTCAATACCAACTACCTCACTTAGAAATGATTTCTTATGATCTTATCATCCAATGGCATTTCAAAGTTTGCGTTCCCAAATCCTAGTATTCGTTTTTTAAGGTCATCTGCAGGAGAAGGCCTACTATTATTGTTGTCTTTGGCAAATATAGCAGAAATAGCCTCATGAGTTGTGTCCCCGCACAGCCTTATTAAGGTGCATCCCCCTTCAAAGGATCCGGCTGCCCCTTATAATGAAATAATTGACGCACATCTCTCGCCTAAACTCCACACCAGACTTTCCCACTGCATATTTTATGAGCCTCAAAGCCTGCAGAAGTCCCACTACCAACTGCATATCAACATCTTTTGATAATTCATAATTATAGGACACAATTTGCCCACACGTTACATACCAAAAACGCATTCGCCTTGGAAAAATATTAGGCTGCTCTGATTGTTATTTTTGTTAATAGCATTTTGTTTTTAAATGCCTTTATATGCTAAAGCAAAGTAATACTTTGATGCTGATTTTTAACTACTGAAAACCTCAGCTGAATTTTATGACCATTACTTAAGTACTTGAATAAATTGAGTTAACATGTCAACTTTTCTAGCAAAAATTTCTCAGCAAAAACAAAAAAATTGATTAGATTTAACCACTTTGAAATAAAACTCAAAGCGAATTGAGTGAAATTACCTTCTGTTTGACGACGGGGCTTCTATGATCGAGTCGTTTCAAGATAAACTCCAACACCTCTTTAACAAAACTAGCATGCGACGATCTCAAGAGATCGAAGATCTCGTCTAATTTACAAACAGGCGTTACTTTGTCTTCATCCGAAGTAGCCCCATCGATCAGCCGCGATCTCCAGTACGATACCACCACTCGCCTGCTCGAATCCACTCTGGAAAAGAAACCAAAAAAAAAAAACTGCTAACCAGCCCAATTATTTTGATTGAAATGCAATGTCTAAAATAGATAAATTAGCTTGCTTAGTTGGCTGAAGCAGGGCCGTTGAAAAGGTGGGAAATCGTTGAGTTGCGATGATTGGGATTAATAGAGAATTGAACGGGATCGAATTAAGGTTTTTATTTCTCTTATTTGGCTTGTTTTTCTTTCAAGAATTAGGAAAAGGGCAAAGAGGCAGAATCTGAAAACTTCGAAACGTCGACAGAGGAAGAGAGAGAATCGTACAGTTCCAGCAGGTGAACAGGTGTGGGGTCACTCGGAGTTTGGACCAAGGTGGGTGAACAGGTGTGGGGTCAGTCGGAGTTTGGCGCAAGGTAGGGATAAGATTATCGGTTATTATCCCGACAAAAATATTTAAAATAAATTAATATAAATATGACTAGCCTTTGAGATACATGCATGATTTTTTTTAATTAAAAAAATAAATTACAAATTATATTATTTTTTATTTATAATTTATGTTATTTTTATTATTATTTTAATATCAATTCAATAAAAATTAAAAAAAATCATATCTTAGCAATGAACTATTTATTCAATAAAAAAAATATATTTATTAATAAATTTTTTTTTAAAAGAAAAAAATTGGTTTTAAATGATTTTAGAAAGTGTTAGTTTTTTTATTTATACGAGTTATTTAAACGTAAGTGAATTTTATTACGATACTATAATTATTTTAGTATACTTAATAATTTTTTAAAGATTCGTTAACTACTTATAAGTGAAAATCTTTTATAATATTTTGATAAATCTTATAAATTTAACGTGATCAGATAATTATAATATTATAATAAAAAAATATAATTAATCTACTTTTGATAACAATATAAAAGTGTTCTACATTTTGACACAGCAAAAAATTAAATTTAAAGTGATAGTAGTTATATTTTTAAAATGTAAAATTAATTTAAAATATTTAAATTTTAAATTAAATAATATTATTTTATAAATTTTTTTGTTTCTTCTATTAAAATTATATTCGCAGTCAATCTCTTTCATTAATAGATTATTATAGATATGAAGGCTTACATAAGAAATTAAAGTAACGTAATTACGCTTATATTTTGATTAGTCTATCATTTCCCTTATATTATAATGTAAGATATAAAAATTAACAAAAAAAAAAAAAAACCCCGGAAAAGAGACTTAAGGGATGATTAGAAATTGAGTCCAAAAACAAGAAAAAGAGAGAATTTGTAGAGGAAACGAGGAAGAGTAATTGAGGGATGAAGGAGCCGTTGCGAAGAACGAAAGTGGTGATAAGGCATTTGCCACCGTCAGTTACCCAATCAGTTCTCTTCTCTCAAATCGATGATCGTTTCTCTGATCGTTACAGCTGGTTCTCCTTCCGTCTCGGCAAGTCCACGTTAGGGTTTCTAAACTTCCCAATTGCCGATATTCGCTTCATTTTTCTATTTCATTTTGGGAATTACTTCTAATTTAGTTGCTCAGCTATCAAATAGAGCAAAATTTGTGATTATACTGTCGAATTTCTTATTCATTCCTTTATAAAGATTGATATTTGATAAGACATAGCTATGCTGCTGCATTAAGATAGTCAAGTTTTGTTCTTTAGTAGCTGGGAAAAAGGGGGTAGGTTGGAATAATTGAAAGTAAATTTGAAACTAGTTGGAGTTCCAAGGTTATATGTTTATGTATTTATTTTTCTGGGAATATGCTTTGATATATGATGTTCCATTTCTTTGCTTAATGGAGAACTGCATGAAATGGAAAGAAATTATTATATTATTCAATCCTATAAATATAGTCACATTAGAAGGCTTAAGGAATAACATTGGATTTAATCGAGACATGATATAAACTTTTGATCCTTTTATTTACCTCAGCTTTTGATCCTTATGGATCTTTTTTTTCTTTGTTCGCAAAACTATTTTTGCAGCCATAAGCATCAGAGATACTCTCGAGCCTACATAAACTTCAAGAGACCAGAAGATGTCTTTGAGTTCGCTGAGTTCTTTGATGGGCATATATTTGTTAATGAGAAGGGTATTTTATGGTTAAATTTCTGATTCTTTATAATGATTTTGAAATGCTGGCATGTTTTTTTTGTTTTCAAGGACAGCTTATGTGATTCTTACTAAATATGTCATATGTGAAATACAACTTTTGTTAGCATTTGTTCAACTTGATTGCAATTGCTAATTTCTTCTTCTCTGAGTTAAATGTACCCATAATATATTTTGGATGCCACTTATTACAGGTACTCAATTTAAAGCCATTGTTGAATATGCTCCTTCACAGCAGGTCCCAAAGCCAGGCACTAAAAAGGATGGTCGTGAAGGGACCATTTTCATAGGTGCATTATTTTTAAAGCAAGAGAGTTTATCTGTAGGCATATTATTTAATAGGAACCTTTTGCTCTAACATTGAAGTGACTTTTTATTTATTTTTTTTTTTTTGAAAATAACATTGAAGTGACTCTTATGGCTTGTTATGTCGAATCTTATTTTTTCTTTTATGAAACTAGATCCTGATTATCTGGAATTTCTCAAACTGATTGCAAAACCTGTTGAAAATCTTCCTAGTGCTGAGATTCAATTGGAAAGAAAAGAAGCAGAACTATCTGGTTAGTTATGATAGAATGATAAAAAAAATATGAACTCTAGTTATGAGTTTTTATCACCCTAATATGAATGTGATTTCTTTGGTCTTGCTTTGTCTTTCTTAGGCACTCCCAGAGAAACCCCTGTTGTTACACCACTAATGGAATTTGTGCGTCAGAAACGAGCTGCTGAGAGTGGAACTCAGGTATTTTACCTTGGGAAAGGATGCAGGTTTATATCGTCCTGTTGCCCTTTCCCCTGTTGTATGACCCTAGGGCATTGTGTGCTTTCAACTTTCCATAACCTATTTCGTTCTTAGATCATAAAGCTTGCATTACCTTGTATGATCCGACTTCCTTAGAACATGATGGGCATATCAAGGATAGGATAAGGTATTTGCTGGGTTTCCTTTCCCGTTAAATTTCTTCATGAATTATTAGAATCCAATTTGTCTAGAAAATATCCAAGAGACGTTATTCATACATGTTGCAGTCCAACATGTTAACCAATGCTGTCCTTGGTCACTATTTCCTTGATATCCTTATGGTTGAGATTGTGGCCAAGAAAAAGAAAAACAAACAAACAAAAGAATAGGTAGTCCTTGAGTGACAACTTTTTAGTTTGTTTTGGTGACAGGGGTCAATCACTCTAAGAAAGGCTGGCAGAAAAGCAGCTGCTGCATCTACAGGCAAGCCTGGATCAAGTAGCAAGCGTGGCTTTGAGAAGAAAAAGGTGTTTAAATCAATAGCTTTCTTATTTATTGTACTGCTGCATATTTGAACATATGGTAATTTCCACTTGGATACAAACCTCTCAGTACTTTTGAAAAATAATATCTTTGCATTGTGGACTTTTTCTTGCTAAAGTCAGCCTAGTAGTGAATGAGAGGCCTTTCATTTATGCAGGAGCTTAGCTTTTACTCGTCTGGATCACCTGCTTTATAATTGTGGCTCTCTGTTCTTAGTTGATAGATATTCTTTTCTCTCCTTACATTCTAAGATTATTTAGCAAGCACCTTAAGGAGGAACTTACGGTGGAATTAGATGTGAAAATATGCCAGTTTCTGACATTTGAAGCTTCTTGAGATTCCTTTGGAAAATGCCTGTAGGAAACTTAGGAAGGTTGGGTTAATCTCCAAAAGTCGAAGATTTTGGCTTTGCTTTGTAGGAAGGATAGAAAGAGGTAAAGTTGGAAAACTTTTAAGCTAATGATTAGGTTACATAGCCACTTTCTTACTTTGTAGCAAAAGCCTTAAGGTGAGAATTTAAAGAGTTAGACATAAAAAGCCCACACTATTAGGATATCTTAGGCACTTGAAGCTCAACACAGTCTTAAATGCTTCACATAACAGATGAAATGGATCACCTTTCAGAGTGAATTTTGATTATACCCAGGGGAGAAAAGACTGCTCCCAGTGAGGCAACTTCTTGCTTTTGTTGTCATTTGGCACAAAAGACTTTTTAAACCTCAGCAGATCCTGTACCAGTAAAAGACAGTGAAACTTACCGCTTACACTATTATTCTTATGTAGTTTCTCTTGATCAAGGAGACTGATATTTCCCATTTTTCCCTAAATGACTTTGCTTTTGGTCATGCTTCCTCTTAAGAAAGAAGAAACTTGTAACCGATATCGAGAAAGATAAAGTATAATGATATCATGGAAAATTTACAGAGAGGGGCTCTGCTTGCACCACCTAATCTAAAGTTAAACTGAGGTCCTACAAGTCCTGAACTTTGTGACAGTGCTGAAAGGGTAAATTTTTCTATAAATATGAAAGGGTTTCTGGTTTGTTATAGTTTCTTTGATCATATTAATTTCCAGTACTTAGGTTCCAGGATGATTTATTTTACTCATCATGTGGGTTTGTCTGTCAAATAGCACTCAACTCTCTAATAAAAGCTGAAATATTGATAGTTGTCATTTGGTTTTTGAACCAAGAGTTTGAGAAATTATCTTGAGTGGAAGCCATACCTGCCTATGAGCTTCTATCACTTTTATTTTCAAAATTTTCTGGTGGCCTTCCTTCTCCTCCTAGTGGAAATTAATGCAAAAACCTCAATATCTTCCTTTCTTGCAAAACTGCTAGTATTTCAATGTCATTGTCATGTCTTGTTTCATTTTGTAGTACTATTTTTAGAAGCTACGTAACTTATAAAGAAGATAACTTTAGTAACAAATTGTTGGAGCAAATTTTGCATTATGTTTTGATATTCTAAAATATTATCTTCATTGCCTTTCTTTCATTTGGAGGTATTTTAAATGATTCTTTCCCATGATCATGTGTTACTTTATGTGTGCATGCGCAATTTTTGAAGGTTAATAGTTGTTATTTCTCACTCAAGGAAACTTGTTTGATTGGCAGTATATTCGAAAAGACAGTGCAAAAGGTGCTAAGAAGTCCAATTTTTTGGCAGCATCCAAGCAAGAGGATCAATCAGAGACTTCTGTTGCGAAAGAAATAAGAGAGAATGGAACTGGTGAGGATTTAAACGGTATTTGCTGAGGTTTATGGACCACATGCTATATCAGCATTTGCATCAAACCTCTTAGTGTTATCATTGTGACTGTTGTTGAATATAGAGCAAGATACAGCTCTAGAGAAGAAACAAATTATTGATTGTTTTTGCAATAAACAATCCTCATGCTGTAGTGCATGGCTGGATTAAATTTCTTTGAGTGTTCAAAAACTGTCTATAAACATGTCTCTTTTGTTTTGTGTCAATATACATCCCATAAAATCTAACCAAAAAGCTTAGCATGCTTTTCATGAATGTATTTAACAAAGCTAATTGTAAATGTTTCAGAAAGGGACTGTTTTACTTTTTACCTATCATCAATAACAATGAGCACCTGTTTATGCATTTAATTTAGTAGCGAGCACCCATCTGTTTTGTAAATTTTGTAGCTTTTGATTGATCATCAAGAAAAATAAATCATTATGAGTTTGATAATTGGTATGAAATTCAAGAAACTAAGTATTTATTACTCTAGTTGATCCCAATAGGAAGGGTATGGCTCTTATCTCCAATTTTCTTATACACCTTTATACAGATATAGCTGGCCCCTGGATATAATGCTGCTGCAAGTTTCTTATAGAGTGCCATAGAGAAGAAAGTTTCTTATAGTGCCACAGAAAAATAATAGATTCATTTCCTTTAATCGAGGCCCCCATGATGTAGCTTTAGCTTAATCTGTGTTCATATGTTAGACTAATCTTTTTTGTCTTTAAAACTCATCTACTATATTTTAAGTGCATGGGTTGAAGGTGTGAAATAATTCTGACATTTTGTTTTTATGTAACTATTCATTATACGGAAATTAGTGCAAAAGCTGCATGTTATTCTATGTGCACTATTGAGTGTGTGTATATATATTTAAGTTGATAGGTTTATTCTCTCTCGACTTATGTTTGGATTATTTTCTTTCATTTAGTGTATGTATATTCAAGTTGATGGGTTTAATCTCTGTCGATTTGTGTTTTGATTATCTTCTTCATTTAACTGGAAGCTGGTGATATATTTAAAGCCTTGGGTTTCAGGTTGTTTAGGTTTTTAACTTTTTTTTGTCATTTTATTCCCCCCATATTTGTGCCTAATTATTGCATTGCAGTCTGTGGCATCAATGGTCCTGTAACTGGAATCACTTTTTCTGCTGATTCTGGGAAGAAAAAGATCCTTCTCCTAAAACCAAAAGATCAAAAGGCTCCTCATGTAAGATATTTGCCTTTTGTTTGTATCCTTTCCACTTACTTCTGGTATCCTTTGTCAGCTATATTCAAGTTTTGATGTTCTTTGAGAAGTGTTTTATATGTGCTTGTGGAGTTGGTTTTTGAATTGGTGTTTTTTTCTTTTTTTTTTCCCCCAAGTTTTCAGATGCAAATTATGATGATCTCATTTTAAATTTCCTAGGTGTCAGAGGGTGAATCTGAACAGCGGGTTGCATCATCTTCTGTAGCAAATTCACCTGGTTCAACTGCTCCAAGGCATCGGCAACAACATGAGGCTGGTGGAAAGTTAATAAGAAGCATACTTTTGAGTAATGAAGCGAGCCAAAATCAATCTTCAGCATCAGTCCATCCTCAGCAGAAAACTCAAACTATGAGTCTGGACAATGTCAAGAGACCTCCCCGGCCCACTAATACACGATCGGGTATGAATGATCATGTCTCTAATGAAATTCCTGCACTGAAATCTGATGGTGATACAAAAAGAGTTTCAGATGATAAGTTTATGAAAAAGGCACTGCATGGTTCTGCTTCTGGAAGTGAGAAGCATGAAAGACGTACAAGAAATAAAGATAGACCTGATCGTGGTGTATGGGCCCCTCTTCATCGTTCTGATGTTCCACAAGCTATTGAGGAGCGCCTGACACCCTCTATGTTACAATCTGCACTGGTGTCTCATAATTCCATCGAAGGTATTAATACTTATGCACATGAATATGTTGTATTTGTGAGAATGAATAGATTTGGGATAGAATTGTTTTATCTAGTTGTTTTTCTATTTGAGTTAGCAAGAAGTGGGAAAGCTGATTTACCTCACTTTCTGCCTATGATCTTCTAGTTACCCATGGAGAAATGAAAGGTGACATCCCTAATGGAAGCAGTGGACGAATTCAGTCAGAAGATGGTTAGTCTATCTATAATTTATCGATTCAGTATGTTGTCGCATGCAGTATTACTAAAATGTTATATTGAAGAACCATTCATGCAGGTTCTGATAGACATTTTGCTCAGCACTCAGCAGCCCGTAATATGAAGGATGATGGGTCTGTCATATCAAGGGACGGCAAGTCTTCCAAAAGAGGAGTTGGTACCAGCCCTGGAGCCCATGAGGTTGGCAAATTTGTGCTGAATCACGAGTAGTAGCTGTCATCTTTTACTCGCCTTTGATTTTTATGATCTTTTCTCTCGTTGCTTTGCAGAAACAAGTTTGGGTTCCGAAGACATCTTCAGTTTCTTAGAAAATCTAACTACAATGGTAAGCCCATTTTGTTTTTAATTCCATTAAATCCATTGATGAATTTTCTTAAACATATGTTTCAGCAACTTCATTTTCTTTCTGGGTGTGTGAAACTAATTCAGACTAGTTCTATAATGTTCTAGGATTGTTATTCCTTGTTTTTATTGATTTACAGGCTTTCAAAGTGCAACCTTTTCTACCCAATTTCGGGTCTCTCATCTTCGCCTCTCATGTTGCTTTCATTTGCATCATGTATTTGGCTTATCAGGTTCGCAATCACCGTATTCTCCATAATATGTTCTTCAATAGTCCTTACCTGGTACTAGATTAATACATGCTTATTAGACTGTGGAGAGCAAATCATCGGTGAGCAATCAGGTGGGAAGAATTTCTGTGTGTTCTACATTGGGAAATAAGTGACTGGATCAAAGAAGAATGCTTTGATAAATTATCAGTGTTGTTGTTGCTGGAAGGGGAGATCCTGCTGAGCTATCTTGTTGATTTTTTTTCCTTTTGGTTGAACGATCCAAGGTGCTAGGAAGTTGACTATGAACCATATTGGTGTTTGCCCTGGCTGGATCTTCCATGGGTGGTTGTTCCTTATTTTCGTAGTTTGTATATATGTTCTGTCTAAAGAGCATGCTGCAGTCTCTAAAAAGAAGCTTTAGAAAACCTGTTGGATAAGGGAATGTTTTTTTTCCCCGTTGTAATTTATATATTACTTCAGTTTCAAACAAATTTCAAGAAAGTTGGACTTGAAGGAAGGCTGTGGGGTTACTGTAAAATGAAAAAAGGTCGTGTGGATGGAAGGGATCCATTGCAATGATAAGATGAATTTATATGTATCTGTCGAGTAAAGGTCAATCATCTAAGGGCATCTGTTTTCATGAACACTATATTCAGAGATGATACGATATTAATACACGTTCATACCAAAATGTTATTATCTATGTTAAAATTTATATAAATATAATATTTTAAATATAAAAACTTAAGTTGTCAAACTAAATAAATGGTCAACGAATCTCATTAACGGCCAATCACCAAAGTTAAAAACAATTGAAAGGCCAAATTTTCGCCGCTTTCCTAAGAATAATGTTTAATATGTTTTCTGTACATATCCTTTACTAATCATTTTTTTTTTTTTTTTTGCATTGCTTGAAGAACATGTGAATTACAAGAGTTTAATAACAGCCTATCTCTTTACTGCAAGAAAAAGGAAAAAAAAGGAATAAATTACTGACAAGAACCGACTATGACAGTGTAAAAGCCATGTAATGAGATAGTCTCTTTTCTTTATCTGAAAATTTAAGCTAAGGAATCTGAACAATTTCTACTAAAATTTTGTGAAGTGACTGTGGTTTTGAGAAGAATGGGCAGTGATCACTCCCTTTAATCTTGAACACTCCTTCTGGTGGGTTCTCTCTTACTAGTTTTTCTTGCACATCCGGTGAAAGAGCTCGATCATCTAATGTCTGAATGTAGAACCGCCGGCCCATTCCATACTTCTCGGGGGACAATGACAGTTTCTCCATGATAGGACCTAGTGGGGTGGGTCTCATGGACACCATAGCCAAAGCAACATCCTGGAAGGAACCAAATATCGTGTTCAATAATATGATTCCGTAAATTTACTAGAAAGAATCAAAGTACTTCTCAGGCTTTTCACTTTCATCAATGGTGATCAGTGTCAAGAATTTTCATACAGTATCTAACTGTACACCATGTATGCAGTTATGCACATAGCATTTAGACTCAATATTGTATAACATGTTTAATGCAACATAATATTTCGCCATTATACCCAACACGAATCATGAGTAAGTACGACAGCATCTTGAGTCTTGACCTACATCATAGCATCTTCTTGTTCAAAAAGTCTAATGATGTAAACTTTTGTGTGTTAAATTGTCCATGCAAACTATTGCAGATTGAGTTTTGATAACCATAATGCTTACTAAACCAAAGAAGAGAACAAGTGACATATAAACATAGATTGGCCCGCAAATGGCCATGTAGATGCGTACTTCATAAGAAATTAAGAACAGAACAATCAATAGATGGTGATCGATGTTCTGTTGCAACAAATGAAGAACAGAACAATGAATCCTAAACATCTAACCTAAAAAAAAACAGCACTGATAGAGAATTAAGCAAAATTGGAGATTCTGCAATGGAAAAAAGAATGGATATCGGATATTTTCAAGGTTCACTGATATGATGTTCTTGAACAGTGAGGCTGTAAAATACCTTTGTTGGCGATTGGTTGAAATATAACCCTTTCATTAGCTGTTTCTCAAACATGAATGCTGTAGGCGGCTTATCTTTTCCGTCTCCATAAATCAAAAACTGCGACTCTTGCATGAAACGCTCAGCAGAACCAAGCTGCAATAAAATAGTTTTTGATGAGCCTATGTAAACCAAATAATTAAGAGCAATGAAATTGTGAAAGAACCTTCACTACAAAGATTCGGTAGCAATAACTGCTAAGGTTGGAATAAAATTAGTTCTTTGACATGTTTGGTTAAATATCAGTCCTTGACAAAAATACAATAGCAGGATGATTATTCTTTTCAGGTCTACCTAACAGAAGCAATAAGATTCATGCTGGAAATGAGAATTTGCTTTACAGGTCCAACTTTTGTTTATTTTCTGTGCTAAATTCAAGTGGCTCTAGGAAAAAGAAAAAAACATGTTATCATTCATCCGAAAAACACGAATGAATTTGTGAAGTAATTACAAAAGATATCATTTAATGGAACTCAGATAACTCAGTGTAATTACTTTATTTACGACAATTAGCAGCTAGGCATTGATAAAATTACCCCTTCAGCAAACACATCAAAAGATCGCTGACCGTTTGACACCATTGCAGCACAAAGGAAAATTGCTTTGGAGATCTTTTCCGGGAAAATCTCCAATGCATAGGAAAGGCATGCACCTCCGCTGCTATGACCAACCAAAATAACCTGCATGTAATTCATGAATCAAAAATAACTTAACATAACAGATGGCAAGGGCCTTTTTAAATGAATTAAAATGCACAAGAATATCAAATGTACCCTCTTACTTTCTCATCTTCAGGAAGGCTCTCAAGATATTGAATCAATGGTTTCGAATACTCTGCCAATGAAGTGACGGTGTTTGTATCCGTTAGATCGATACCGGAACCGGTGAGATCCAATGCAGTAGGTAGAAGGCCCACTTCCTCCAACTGAGCAATGGTTTTATACCAACACCAGGCTCCAAAGCCTTCTCCATGTATTAGAATAATTCTTTTAAACTTGACATTTTCAAGGGATTCCAGCACCTGCAGAGAACACAAAAATAGTATTAGACATCTTTTTGTATAAGGGGGTTAAATTTTGTCAAAATGTTATGCTACAATTATGTCTGTTTCAACAATTTTTAACCTCAGGATCTCCATTTTCACTATACTTCAACACAAATATGTCTCCAACGTTTAGCTTTCACAAATTTTATCACTAAGCTTTTTCCTTTTTAATGTTGATCTGAATTTTCATTTTTTTCATGTATTCATGTCCAATAACCATGACTGATGCATATCCAGACAAGAGTATGGCGATACCAAGGACCCTCCAAATACATGAAAATTTAGAAAAAATTGAACATTCGTACATTGGACACGTATCCATTTCCGACACTCGTACCCAAGTCCGAATAAGAATTTTTTCACCAGCCTTCATGGACCTTATTCCAAATCCTTATTTCACAACACAACAGAATTTTTCTTTTTTAATTAAAAAAAGGGGTTTTGAGATTGTCTTCCATAAAACAACAGAAACAAAAAAGTGACTCATGTGGGCTTTTGAAAGCTTTACATTGATCATAACAAAAAGTGCATATCATAAGACCGCTTTTATCTTTTGAATTTGGATAAAATAAAGTAAAGCAAAAAAGCTATCTTTATCTTCTCAACTAAAAATTGTATTACAGAATACAGACTTGGAAACTAACTGGAAAAAAATAAAGCTAAAAGCACAGTGAATGGGTTACATATTTTGCCAGGTTCTCCTTTTAAGTTTTTCAATAAAACGCAAAAGAAACATTTCTTGTCCCTTATTTTTTTTTTTTACTAGGTGGACCACTGACAAAATGCTGTTTACCACCATGATTAACAACTTGTTTCTCCAAAATTTTGCTTCTGTTTTTAGAATCAATCATCAAAGCCTCACTTTTTAATCATAGATCCAGTCAACTAAAACAGTAATTAACACAATGATTAACTCATGAAAAGTTGAAAACACGGTGAGGAAAGCAAAGCCAAGTAATTTAATATTGGTATTTAATAATAATAATAATAATAATAATAATAATAACCCACCTTTTTTTCATTGTTAGCTAATGGATCAGAGTGTCTTCTAGAGCTGGTAGAGCCAATTCTCCTAGACATGGATCCATCAAACCTCTGGGACAATTGGTGCTGATGAAGAGCCATAGACAAAGCTTGCCTATGCAAAAACTCTTCTTCTGCAAGCATTTTCCTCTGAGACCTTCCCATTCTCTTACTTCTTGATCCATTATCTTTGGTTTCTTTCTTTTTCTTGCAAATGAAGCTATTACCCATTATTCAGAAAAAAAGAACTCGAAAAAAAAAAAGTTAGTCTTTTGAATAAAACCCAGGAAGCTCAAGGAGCATTTCTGCCAGAAAAGTGAAAGAAAGTCAAGAGATTATTCCAGGAAAGTTAGGTTTTTTTTAATGAGTAGGTAAAAGAGAATAAGAAAGATATGGGAGAAGTAGGTTATAAATGCAGAAAAAACAAAGGAAAAAAAATAAAGATTAAACAAATGTGCGAAACAGCTCCTTGACTGAGAGCCAACCAAATTTAAATGCTATTTATTTGTTGTTTTTTGGGATCAACGGTAAAGACTTTCAAAGCATTGATTTTTCTCTAGAAAATTGAAGAATTTCCTTATTCATTTTTCCTGTTTGTTGACCGTTTGGATTAACATGAAGTTGTGACCTGAAAGAGTTTTGCGCGTGAAAGTAGGAGGAAAAATCCTCAGCGTTTGACTTGATAAGTAGATTTACTCAAACTAATGTGGCCAAAAAAAAAAAAAATTAAAAGTATAAATATAAAGAAAAAAATTAGATAATATATATATATATATTTTAATTGTTAGACTTTAAATCAACCCTCCCTCAGCTGCTATCCAATGTGGGGGATTTTGTGGTCTGAGTTAAAGGACCAATCACTGTTTTTGTTTCTTTTCCATCACAAAACCAGAGTTAAGTAGGCTTTTGGATGGCAAGACCCATCTTACCCTATAGATCTCATATTGATCTACTTTAGCTGGGAAAGATTTTTCTTTTTTTTTTTTTTTATAAAAAAAAGTGAATGAACAGAGAGTGCATGGTTTTCATAAATGTTTAATTCGTTTCGCGCATCATATTTTTTAAATTTATTATTTTATTTTTTAAAATATTTTTTATATATTTACTTTTTTAATATATATATATTAGATATAGATATTAAAATCATATATATAATAATATTTTATATACTTTATATATGTGTATATTATACATACTAAAAAATTATATATACTAAAATTATATTTGTAAATAAATTATAATATATTTTTATAATATTATGTTAAAAATTATTAATAAAAGAATCGAGTAAAGTATCATAGAATGCTTATGAATATAACCGATATCTATAGATATAAACTTTTTAATATTTTTACAAGAGTGAATGGAAATAGATAAAGCAACCTTTGCTCCCTTCTCGTTCCATTATAATTCCTAATAGGGTTGAGAAAAAAAATTTAGAAAATAAAAAATTGATTTAAATTGTCGTGTTTGGTCTG